>JASDQU011025310.1:653-14106 GCA_032191745.1 Picea mariana | reverse complement strand
AAGAACATATTGACATATATCATCTTTAGGGGAAAGCTTCCATGTCATGGGACTAGTTCAAGCAAGTCAAGCACATTGATGAGAATAGAATTTATTCGAATATTTGCAAGAAATGCTTCTAGTAGAAATACTTGTAAGAGCACTATTATGACAAGAAAGTGCATAAATTATTTGAGCTTAAATTAGGAAACATGACCATGGAAGAGTATGAGAAGAAATTCTTGGAGCTTCTAAGGCATGTGGATTTAGGTTAAAATTCATAGATTTCCAAGTGGACTTCCATCATTCTATAGGGAAAAAAATCAATTTGATGAGCCAAAAAATTTGGAAGAAGCCACGAGAAAATATAAGTATTTGTATGAGTAGAGTAAGGCAAGGCCAACTTTTCAAATATCTTTGGATGACAGAAATAAAGGAAAGATGGATTAGAGGAAGAAAGGATTCAAGCCCCCTTTTTTTAGGAACAATTCACAATCATATAGGCAAGGGAAACAAGCATAAAATGAGTCCAATACGACAAATTCCTTGGAAAAAAGGCCAAGGAAACAACTTGTTAAGTGTTGGGGATGCATTAACCACATGTATAAAGATTATCCTCATAAAGGAGATAGGATGAAGATTGTGCATAACATTCAAGAAACTATTACAATGGAAGACATGGACAGGAGTGTGCTAAGGATTTATGAACCCTTGAACAATAGACAAACATACCATCAATCCCACATGTTTGAGGTGGAAGGTAATATTTATAATCATCCCATATCTATTTTGATTTATTATGGAGCTAACCATAGCTATATTAATCCTAATAAGGTTGACAAATTTAAATTGAAGATTTGTAAGCATGCAATTATTGGTTGGTTCAACTAGTCACTAGGACCAAGAGAAGAATCAATGAGTTCATTAGGGTTTTCCCAATGAACATGAATGGAGTTGGCACTAAGGATGATTTGAACATCATACTTCTTGGGTCCTGTGATTGTTTGATTTCTATGGATTGGTTGGGAAAACATCATGATGTCCTAGATTGCTACAACAAAGATTTCACATGTCTTCATGAGGAAGAGAATTCAAGGACACTGAAATGTATTCCAAGACCTATATATGTCCAAGATATTTCAACATTACAATTGAAAACAAGATTTAGAAAAGGGTGCCAAATATATGTAGTGAATACGGAAGATACAACAAACGATAAGCAGCCAAATCTTGAAGACTACTTAGTTTTGTAAGAGCATGAAGATGAGTTTGGGGAATTGCTAGGATTTCCACCAAATAGATACATTGACTTTTCTATTGATTTGATTCCTAGAGCTTCCCTAGTGTCCAAGAATATCTACAAAATCATCACATCAAAAGTGAAAGAGTTGCAGATAAACCTAAAAGAGTTGTTGAAGAAGGGGTACATATGGTAATTTTTTTACCTTGGGGTGCCCCAAGGCGTTTTTTGAAGAAAAAGGATGGAACTCTTAGGTTATGGATTGAATCAAGATAGATAAATAAGGTTACCATAAATAACAACTACATTTTTCCAAGGATTCATGATCTTTTTGATCAATTTAAGGGATCAAAGATATTTTCCAAGATTGAATTAAGAGCGGGTTATCATCAAGTAAGAATATGAGAAGAAGATACTAGAAAGATTGTCTTTTGGACAAGGTATGGTTATTATGAGTTTGTGATGGTGACATTTAGGTTGAAAAATGTGTCAACTACTTTATGTGTCTAATGAATGGTGTTTTCAGAGATTACAAGGAAAATTTGTCATTGTATTCTTGGATGATATTCTCATGTACTCCAAGACAAAGGAGGAACATGAACATCATTTGAGGATGGTGCTACAAGTGTTGAGAGAACATGAATCTGTCAAGCTGATAAAGTGCACTTTTTATCGAAAGAAGATCCATTATTTGGGCCTCATTGTCTCAAGGATGGTATAGTAGTGGGTCCAAAAAAGTTTGAAGCAATTAGAGGTTGACCAATACCAAATAATATTTCATAGGTTAGATGATTTATGGGTCTAGTTGGTTACTACTAAAGATTCATTGCAGGTTTCTCCAAGATTGCAGGCCCAATCACTATTTTACAAATTAAAGCATAAAATTTGAACGGACTACCAAGTGTGAAGAGAGTTTTCATCACTTGAAATATTTATTAACCAATGCATTGATTTTAAATATTGGATATTGAAATGAGGATTTTTTTGTGTGCATATATGCATGTAAACAAGGGCTTGGTGGAGTCCTTGCCCAAAATGAGCATGTAATTTTCTATGAGTCAAGAAATTTGAAACAACGTGAGAGAAATTATGCTACCTATGATTTGGAACCATGGATGATTTTAGGGGCTAAATTTCACTCATGGGCTAATTTTCCATGGTTTTTCCAAAAATGAAATTCGCTATTTTAAAAATAATTCACCCAAATTCTATAGGATAAAATTATTTTACCTTAAAAATTGCCAAAATTTTATAAAAACTATATAAAATCCTTAGAAATTTGAATATTTTTACAAAAATATTGCCAAACATTTATAATTGGCATATGAAGGATTAGTAAGATTCGCCAAGGTTTCTACATTTTAAAATAAATTTCCATTCTTAAAATCATCCCTGTTTGGAACATGCAACAATTCCTCATGCGCTAAAAATGAGGAGGCATTGTCTCATGGGAAAAAACATTGGGATCAGAATAGACCATAGTGGTATAAAATATTGTTTTGGATGGAAAACATTAAATTCCAAACAAAAAAAATGGAGAGAATTCTTGAGTGAGTATGATTTTGATATAAAGCACATTAACGGGAAGGAGAATAAAGTGGTTGATGCACTCAATAGTAGGGTGCATTAAATGCATGATATAGCCATTGGTATGTATAGTTCATATTTGAAAAGTTGAATTTTAGAATTGTGACAACAAACCAACATTATGTACAAATTAAATACAATTTACAGTAGAGTAATGTACAACAAAAATGTAAATATTAAAATCTATAAGAGGATGGAATCCCCTTGTAGAGGAATAAAGTTTAAGTTCCTAATTATCAAGAGTTGGGAAATTTAGTTTTAAAGGAGATTCACAATGTTTCATATGTTGTACATGTAGGGTATTAGAAAACAATTTCAACTTTAAGAGGCCAATATTATTGGCATGTTATGAAGAAGGATGTAGCTAATTTTATTTCAGCTAGATGCATGGAATTCCCAAAGACAAAGGATAAGCACATGCATCTAGTAGGATTTCTATATCCATTTCCTATTCTGGAGTGGAAATGGGATGTTTTTACTATAGATTTCATTACTAAGTTTCCCAAAAAAATAAGCAAACATGATTCCATCATAATAGTGGCAGAAAATCTTATAAAGGATGCACATTTTATACCAATCAATATGATACATAAGGTAGCCAACATTGGATAAATTTATATGAAGAAAATTGTGAGGCTACGTGGTGCACCTAAGCCAATCATATATGACGGAGATACCAGGTTTACTTCCATTTTTTGGAAAGAGGTGTTTAAAGGATTTGGGACAAATATGAATTTTAGCACAACACATCATCTAAAATCAAATGGGAAGATAGAGAGGCTCAACCAAAGAATTGAAGATATAATAAGAATGTATGTAATGGATCAATCTTACAAGTGGGAAGAATGTATTCATTTGGTTGATTTTTCTTACAAAAATGGGTATCATACATCATTGAAGATCATCTTATTTAATTCCTTCTATGAAAAAAAATATAACACATCAATGAGCCTAGATAATCCAATAGATAGAGCCATTATTGGGCTAGAATTACTAAGAAACCTAGAAGAGAAAATGGAAAAGATAAAGCATAATTTAAAGACTACATAGGACATGAAGAAAAGTTATGTCTATTAAGGCATGACACATAGATAATTCAGAGTGGACGAGCATGTGTTTCTAAAAGTAATGGCAAAAAGAAACTTGCTAAAATTGGGAAGTTGCCTAAAGTTGGTAGTGATATATTGTGGGCCATTTGAAGTTTTAGAGAGGACATACCCAATTCCATACATGATTGCATTACCTGCATACACAAGAGTTCATAATATGTTTTATGTGTTTTTATTAAATCAGTATGTTCCTAGTCCTAACCATGTGATTGATTAGACTGTGATCCAAGTGGATCACGAAGGGGAATTTCAAGTGGAATCGGTGCATATCCTAGACTAGAAAGTCAATTTTTTTAGGAACCAATCCATCAGCCTAGAAAATGTCCAATGGAACTACAATATTCTTGAATATACTATGTGGGAGAATGAAGATGCCATGCGGGAAGAGTACCTGCAACTTTTTGAAAACTATGAGGGAATATGAATGTACAATTGTATATATGTGTATAAAGATTCCATTTTAGTGCATTTGGAGTTCTTAGAGCCACAAATCCAAGAATTCATGTTCGTTATATGATGGAGCACTCAAAGGGAGGTGGGACGCCCTAAGGGACTTCAATGTAGAGAATGGGGTACACTTCCTTGGGTTGTGTGGGTTGAGGGGAATGAGAGCTTACTAGTTGGAATTGATGCAAGAGTCATTAAATTGTGAAAGTATCAAGTATTATGATTGAATATTTTATATTTATATATATGTACACTTGTATCATGATGTGCACTAAGGAAAATTCAAAATTGTAGGGAGAGGGGATTGTAACAGCCTAGTTTTGATCCCTGATGTGACATTTTATATTTGTAAATATTACGAATGGTTGGAGGCCAAGCAATGTAATATGTAAATGTTGTACACTGAAAATAATAATAATAAATACATCGCCAATTGTAGATGATTAAGGACTAGAGTAATGGGGGGATATTATTCCACAAGAGAGGGGGCTTAGAGGGGTTTCCATATGTCTTGAGTCTTAAGCCATCTTCATTTAATCAACTTTTTCATTTAGCCATTTATCCCTTTAACTTATTCAACACCCAATCATTGAATTCATGTAATAGGTTGGGTGAGGAAGTAAAATCACTTAATTATGAGAAAATAGTTTGAGTGTAATCAACTTTAGGTGAAGATTCAAAGTCAATCAAGCATGGTAGAAGAAGAAAATTCAAGTAGGAAGGAAGACAAGTATTTACAATTAGCAAGAAGTGAGGAAAATACCAAATTTGAATGTTGTAAAAAGCATGGCCAACCATAGTGGGTGTGGAAGATAGCTTGTTGAATCTAGTAAATGTGCTAAGGATGAGGCTATTATTCCTGTGAGTGGTTCTTGTTGAGGAAATTACCCAATAACATTTCTAAATGTTGTGTGAGCACTCCTATTGTAGATAGATTTCATGGATCCCCCAATAGAGAGATCCRTGGTTGGTCTGCGATGGATCCCTAGAGGAGATGGATATGGTTTGAGGGACTATGGTGCTGAGACTGAAATATCATCCCTTAGGTTGGGTATATTGATGGGGAAGAGATATGGGAGGTTGAAATTGTTGTAGGAGTCACATCACTATGTTTTAGTGGGTGTTTKTTGTTACAATGGACTATAGACACTCATATGATCCTATTCATCCATGTGGACTTATATCCATGGCTTGGGGGTGGCTTGTTGTAGAGAGAATCAGTGCAACAAAGCGTACAATTAGAAGGAAYGTTTGACATCTGTAGTCAGTTGTGTAACATGTTTTGAAAGAAATTTGTTTTCATCACTGTCTTATTTATTGTTTAATGTTGTGATAGAATGTTGCATTTACTCTATATTTTATACATCTGAATGTTGTTGCGTGTGTTTAATTGGTGTTGTTAATGTTTACAAATTTTCATTCATGATTTTTAAGAATTAACGAAAATAACATGCATGTGTGTCATGCCACACGTAAATTCCAAATTTGAAATGATATGTTAGTTGATTTGGTAGTAGCATTTCCCAACAAGAGGGTTGGGTGAGTTACAAAGGTACTTGAAAAGGTTGAAGGATTTTATTTAACAAAGGGAAAAACATAAGGGGTCTATGGTGGAGGGCTACATAGTATATGAGTCTTTCCATTATGCTAGTGAGTGCATGAAGAAAATCAATGATACACCAAACAAAGTGGTTTGGGATGTGCATTAGGATGAGGAAAAACAAAACAATAAGTATTGGGATGTGCATTGGGATGATACACCAAAAGAAAAAGGTGCACAGTAAAGAGTAAGCCACTTATATTTTTTCATTATTCTACAAAGTTACTATTTACACTAGACTTGATAATATTTATTTGATATCATACTCTTTGTTTTGATTTCATAAGTATATCAATGAATTCATATATTATTATCGTCAATAAATTTATTATTAATAAAATATATGAAACACAACCATGGGTTGTGTTGTATGAAGAGAAGAGAAGCAAATGGTACAATCATAGTAAATAATTTATATAGATGAATGGTAGAATCATGCCTTATCCTAATCAATTAAAGGAAAATATGCCAACAATTTATCCCAATAGTTGGGTGGTTGACCAAATTAATATGAATATTATGTGTTTGATCATTACCCATGTAGTGAAGAGGACGCACTTGACATTAAGATCGAGTGTAGAAGCTCTATACTAATGTCTCTATGTCAATTATTCATTTTGTAATGCATGTTTGAATTATAATATGTATTATATTTTTATTAATTCTCAAGTTCTTAAATATGTGACACTATCCCTTGTTCACATTTTTATAGGTGCATTTGTTCCCATTTGTTTTCACATATGGACATCATTTTCTCATGGAGGATGTTGATTATGGAGCTATCATACTTAAATATATAGTGGTTTTCAAGCTCTAAAAATCTAGGTGTGCTAGCCACAATAATCAAAACCTAATAGGGGAAAATTAGGTAACATCGAAAAGATACAAAATAGCATGCAAGTGGACTTATTCTTTTTTCAATGCATTATTTCTAGGTGCAAGTGGTGGGATACCTTTGAACAAAGTAATATATATTAATACTTTCATAGTGGATAATGTGTATTAATTCTAAAATGTTTTGGGATGAAAAGAAGAAGCCTTATGTTTTCCCAAAGCCCTATAACATTTTTTTTTCCTTACTTAGATATGTTGGATAGGGATTGGTGGTTCATACTAAGGCACAATCAAAGACCAAAACATATTTTTGAGAATAATAATGTTATAATTTGAAGAGAGGAAGATAACAAATATTTTTTCAACAAAGAGTCATATGTCCATGTTTTTTTTTCAATATTTATATTGTGGGTGTGTCATTTTATTATGTTTTTCAATAAATGGTCAACTATGAATGTATTCTTAATTATAATAATTTTAGTTAGTTGTTTGTAGTCATGTAATAAAAATTACTTAGAGAAATGGTTTCCCAACTCATTGTAGAGAAAAGAAGAATAATTTGTGGTTATTTCACAAACATGTTTAATCATTATATTTAGGAAATATTAGTATTTCCAAGTTTCAATAATTCCAAAAAGTCAATACAACACCAAAATCATTCTTTCGTCATTTTATGATGTTGGGTAGGATTTCAAAATAATTCTTAACTACCAAACCAACATGTCAATAAAATTATTTCTATGAATGTCAAGAAAGAATCAAATATGAAGTTTTTGAGTGTACTCAAGGAAAGGATTAGGCTTGTTATTACATAAATGAAAGAATTATGATAAAGGTCATGCAAAAAAGTCCAAGGTTGAAAGGAAGGTTTGAAATATTTATTACATTAATTGTTTGGCTTTGAAAACATAAGATATGCATATTTATTTGTAATATGAATTCAAGACAAGATTACAATACAATAAAATAATACACCAACAAGATTTGAAAACAACTATTATATTCTTCATGTCAATCAAAATATTTAAGAAAAATATATAACCTTGAAAGATTAAACTCATTCATTGTATAAAATGGAAGGATTGAATATATGACCTAACATGAATGTAGATTTTAACCATGTACAATAAATTACTAGAAAAATTTCAACCATCATCTTTGTGGCTAGGGTTTATCTATTGTTGTGTCTTTCATTTTTTCTTTAAGGTTTTTTGCATGCATATGAGGCATAGCCTCAAGTTTGGGGCGACGAGACCCCCCCCACCCCCCCGATGTCTCCTCTAGAACAATACATTGTATCCTTCTATACCTTGATTTCTTCCTCCTCCAATTTGATGAAGCCTGTGCCCTCCAAATTTGTAAAAAAATTGGATGAAATTATTAAGGTACCAGTGCACTCTTTGACCTCTCTCCCAATTGCTCTATGTTTGGATGAAATTGGGATTATTGGGAAGTTCATAGGACTATGTACATCTCCGTGGTCCATGAATCAATGGCTAGATATGAATTGGAGAAAAATTATTCAAGGTTGAATGTCCTCTACTTCATGTGGTAAGGGATTTTTCATGTTTTTGTTTGAAAATAAGGTAGATTAGGATATAATATTCAAGATTGGTCCTTATTTTATGGATTTAATGGGTATGTATTTAAACAAAAGGATGCATGATTTCAGTCTATATAATGATATCCCCTCTACAGTCCTTGTTTGGGTTTGTCTCCCATTCCTTCCTCTACATTGTTGGAATGATGAAACCTTGTGTAGTATATAAAACATGATGAGAAGATACATTGATCAATCCAAACTACAAAAATAAATTCAAGCATTTACAAGACTTTGTGTAGAGGTGGATCTGGAAAAAGGATTTCCATAAGCTATTCATCTAACCCTCAACAATTAGTCTTACGTTCAAAAGGTGGATTATGAGTAGTTTCCATTTAAATGTAAAGCTTGTCATAAATACAGTCACTTTGCTAAGAAATATCCAAATAATCAATTGGATAAACCAAAGGAAAGGTTCTAAGAGTAATGGCGACAACCAAAAAGGAAGAAAGACGTCGAGAAAGTAGTGGCTCAACATCAAGATCAATTTTAGGGGGGGAATCCATCTCCTCCATCCCTTGTAACCCTATATCTTCAATTGGAGAGGATCATGGGGGTGAATCAAGTAGGAATAAGTATGTGGCTTTAGAAAACCAAGAGGAAAAGATCAAGGAATCAAGAGAAAGAGGAAATTAAAATGTAGGAGTAAAACTAGTTATGGAAAAAATAGAGAATTTTGGGATCCCTCAAGATATTTCCCTCACAAAAAATGGAGACCCAACTCTAAGTAAAATACTTTCTCACCCTATTTAATGGATTTCATAAATTCTAGAGGATGGAAATCAAGGTGAATCGAAGGATGAATCTGAAACAGAGGTCACAAAAACAATAATAAATAAGAAAGTGGGGAGGAGATCTAATCACAATAAAAGATAAAATGAAGCAAATCGGGATAAGGAGATAGATATTCAAACCACTATGTAAGGGATATTAAAAAAGGATGGGAAACAATGGAAATCCCATATTCAATTTGCAAATGGATCATCCCAATGTATGTCGCATCCCTTTAAAGGAGGGGCATCCAAATCTTCAGGTAAATAAAGAAATCAGTCTCCTAGAATTGTAGAGGATTAGGTAGTAAGGATAAGAAAGAAAAAATGGGAAAGCTGGTTAGAATAAAAAACCTCAAATCCTTCTGATACATGAGACAAAATTGAGGGAGCCTGAAGCTCTTCAATAAATGAAATAAATCTGGAAGAAAATCAATGAAGTAGTAATAAGTGTGAGAGGGGCATCATGGGGAATTCACACTCTTTGGAACCCTGCTATATTCCATATGGAAGGAAGTTTCAAAGAAGAACACTAGGTTATGGCCAAAATGGTACATATCTCTTCAGGTATGTCCTATCATATTTTCAATGTTTATATTCCAAACAATTATTGGGAAAAAGTAGAATTTTGGGATTCCCTCCCGGGTCTGGGGAAATCTGTGTTCACTCAAAATTGTATTATAGCTAGAGGTTTCAATACTACAATTCATTTGAAGGCAAAAAGATGGGGTTACACAGTCTAGGATCCCTCAAGGGAAGAGACAAATGAAATTTTGTACGCTCTGCACTTGATGGATGAACCTCCAATCAAGGGACGATTTACTTGTAATAATAAGTGAGTTGGGTCAGGGCACATTGTAGCCAAGTTGGATCATTTCCTCATTAGTGACTCCTTTTTATCCCTTCCAGATTAATTTTCCTCTTCTATCATTCCTTTGAATAATTCATACCATCATCCCATTTCTCTATGTTTTGTAAAAGAATAAAACTCAGGGCCTATCCCTTTTAGGTTTAATCCCCTATGGATAGAGAAGCAATATTTCTTTCCCTTTATTTTTCATACTTGGAGTCAATGGATTTATGGTTCCCATGTTCATATTTGGGAACATAAACTGATGCAGGAGCATTGCCTACGTCAAGCAAGCCAACGCGGAAGCGGATGACAGCTGGACAAGCCAGCACAAATTTTTGAAAGAACCTTGGAAGTTGTTGCGCAAACATTAATGTAACAATTTAATGAAGCACACTTGTATATTGTAAATGGACCTTGAGCGGATTGCTCTCGTCCTTAGTAGATAGACGACATTTAAAGTAGTTAATGATGGTAGATAGAAATTTATTTCTAGATTAGACATATTTAGAGTGCAAGAGGGAAACGGGATATAGACACCCTCATTGTACATTGTAACATTATTATGGAGCATTAGAGCAAGAGAAAGCAGAGAGTTGTGTAAGAACACCCATGTATAGATACTTGAATTAATAGAAGAGATTGATTCAAATTCATGGTTTTGTGTTTGTTCTCTGTGTATTGATGTTGATATGATCATGAACGGTTGCTTCCTGTTATACATTTGCTTTTATATGCTGTGTATATGATTTATTGGTTGAATTGAAGTTTGAGAGAGAGAAGGAATGAGTTTCAATTGTTTCTCTATTTGAGCCAGAGAATTCCTGCAAGGAGTGCAGTTGGAGTGTCCACAAGGAGTGCGTTGACAGAGGGTTCAGATAGAGACAAATTTTTTTCTCATTCATCCCAGAAGTGTAGTTGGGCACAGGAGTCGTGCAAGGAGTGCGCAGGCCAAGTAAAACGTCAGGGTTACGAACTTGAGTAAAGCATTGAGGGACTGCTATTGCAGGTGTACGTAGAGTCAAGGGAGTTCAACACTTATATGTTGTTGAAGGTTTTCCGCAAGGAGTGCGTGCAAGAAGTTTTCTTGAAGGACTTGAAGTTGTGGGAAAAGCTCAGGAGAAATAGGATTTTGAATTCGTTGAAGGATAACGCAGAGGAGCTGCTATTGAAAGTTCGTAAGAGATGTCGCAGGTTGGCGAGCAAGTGGATGAGTTCTGTTGAAGAACACTTTGTCATTTTGTGGATGGCATAAGGAAGAACATACGGTCGACATTTTCCAAAGGGAATTCACGATACTCCGAGGGCCGTTAGATCTTGGAGAAGTGCAGGGGAGATACGACGACGTATTCCCAAAGGGTTTAAAGTTTAGGAGGAGCAGAACCATTGATCCAAGCCAGCTAGGGGCGTTGGATTATTCACAATATCTCCTATTGGGATTTCATGAGGAAAGAGTCATAAATTTGGTAACGGGAATCGTGAAATCGTGATATGCGATATCCCGATGACTATGTAAACAGTGTGGGCCACAGGAGTTAGTGACGTGGATAGGTGGTACGTTTCATCGGGGTTTTGCAGTGAGAAGTCCCAAACATTGGACATCAAGATTCATGATCCCGTGATGTCTGAAGTCCCAACGAGGTGACAGGATGTTCAAAAGTCAAATCCATCGGAGTTTCAACATATCAGGACTCGAGAGTCGGAGAACCGAGTTGCTCGACACCGCGAGTGCCCTGATAGAGAAAGTTCCAACAGGGTAAAGGAAAGGGTCAGCATTGAATGTATCGGCACTCGGGGATTCGAGAGTACAACGCTCAACCATTGGACTCGCAAGTCGCGATTTATGATTCCCTGATAAGTAAAGACAGGGGGATCGTGCAAAGAGATCTATGGGTGCATATTTCCCGACAGGGAAATAGAAGAACCTTGGTGTTCTTCAGCTGAGGAAAGAGGAGATCTTATGTGAGCATGGACCTTCCGACCTGCAGGTGGTGAAGGGGCTACGTGGCTATCATAAACTCAAATTAACTAAATATGTGATAAAAAAATTTGGTTAAAGATTCATTCTTCCCTCCAAATATTGAAGTATTGTAGCATTAGAGGAGATTGGAATAAATACAGAATTGGATTCAGAGTTGTGTTGTGCTACCAGAACTCTTAAAGAAAGAACAAGTTGTCTATCAAAATTACATAAAATATTTGAAATATGAAGATTCCATGTGGAGATTGAAGTCTATATGTTTTTGGCTGGAAGTTGGGGATAATAATGCTTCTTTTTTCATAAATAGGCCAAAGCTAGGCAATGGAGAAATAGGTTGGAGGATATTAAGAAACATATTGGTGAAGTGGTATCCTCCTTTGAGGAGATAAAAGAGTTAAACACTTCAAATTATAGAAATTTATACTTAGAAGAAGGTGATATGGACAAGGAGTTATGTGAGAAATTTTTATCTCACATACCTTAGAAAATAAAAGAGGAAGACAATTTAGAATTGAACAAGCTTKCTTTGGAAGAGGAGATTCTAACARTTATTAATYAATTTAATCCCGAAAAGGCTCTWTGTCCAAATGGTTTTACTATATACATTTCTATAAAAGGTGTTGGTCCATTGCCAAGTTTGATTTCATTTGGATTCTCTGATATCTGCATAAATAATCGCAGTTGGGGGGAGCCACAAACTCCCCCTTTTTTTCCTTACTTCCAAAAGAAAAAATTGCCTCTTCATTTGATAATTTTCTCCCAATATCTCTTTGTAATGTTTCATATAAAATCATGGCAAAGATCATAGTGAATAAGTTTAAACCTTTTCTAATTTATCTGTTCCTACCCAATATAGGAGGTTTTGTGGCAAATAGGAAAATTTGGGACTATATCATTCTGGTCCAAGAGGTTTTTCACTCTAACTATAGTCGAGGGGAAAAAGGTATGGTTGTTAAAATTGAAATGGAAAAATATTTTCATAGATTCAAGCACGGTTTTCTCAAGGAAGTTTTGAAAAAAATCGGCTTCAATCATACTTTCATCTCCTGGATTGGTGTTTGTATTAAGAATCCTTGGATTACTCCCTTGGTTAATGGTAGGCATACTTCATTCTTCAAATCTATTGGGGGATATGGCGGGGTTTCCCTCTCTCCCTCCTTATTTATGTTCTTATGGTTGAAGATCTCAATAGAATATTAGAATGGGAGTGACATTTAGGAGAAATCCAAGGGTTGTGCATTGCCAAAGGTGTTAAAAGATTCAATCACTCATAATTTTTCAATGATACCTTGCTAATGGGAAGCACCCCTAGAACCACTTCTGAGATATTTAAGATGGTGTTGGATCAGTTCACTCATATTTTTGGCAGTCTCATAAATAATAACAAGATCCAAATATATGCTTGGAATGTAAATGCTCATACTCTAATAAAAAAATTTCATCTTCTTCAATTCTC
>JASDQU011025309.1:0-32259 GCA_032191745.1 Picea mariana | reverse complement strand
AACTTTCCAGAAGGCAAAGTTTGTTCCATTGAACAGAGGGGGCTTATTGGTTGAATTTCCTTCATGGCTTGACATGTTTAAGATCTAGGATCTACCCTTAGACAAAAGGGGTCAGCTCTGATACCAATTGTTAGACAACTGAGAGGGGGGGTGAATCAGTTGTTACCATGCTTAAACAATTATGCTTCTTTTAAATTCTTTACAAGGAACTCAATGATAATCACAATAATGCAGGAAAATAAGCAATGGCACATTCAGCATCAGTCACATATATGAGATACAAAGAGATAGATATTTCCCGAGGAAACCCATTAAAGGGTAAAAACCTCTTCTTCTTTATATGATAATAATTATTTACATTCTTTACATTATCATACATATGAGCACCTACTCATTGTGAGGCTACAACCTCTATTTTTGCAAGCTGCAACTTGCTGAGAGCACCAATTCTCTGTTTTCTCTAGCACCCACTAGAAGGAAGCACCAACTCCCTCGTTTCTCTAGCACCAACTAGAAGGAAGCATCAACTCCCTGGTTTCTCTAGCACCAACTAGAAGGAAGCACCAAATCCCTGGTTTCTCTAGTACCAACTAGATGAAAGCTACAACTCCCTGTGTTCAAGCACCCACTTGAACCTCTAAGGACAACAGTCCTCCCTAGAACCTCCCTACCACCCTAGTTTATGAATATGAATTACTGAAACTTATTACATTGATATAGTTTTCAACAACAACTTACCAGTCTCATCACTGTTCTGCAAGATTTCGCTGCTCTGTCTTCCTCACTGTCTTCCTGCACACATCCATTACGCTTTTTTTTTCTTTTGCCTCTTGTTCTTTCTGCACCATTCCCATTCAATGCACCTTTTGCCTTCTATCCATTTTAGCTGCTGCACTCCACCTCCTTCTTCACAAATGCATCCCACACCCCTGCAACTAGCCCCATCTCTTCTTTTTTTTTAACCTTCTTATGCTCTCTGTGCATCTTGTGCATGCCCTGTGTCCAATGGTTCTACATGTCGAGTGCTCTGCATGTTCATCATGGCAACTCTTCAGCTTCTTTGTTTGTTAATCCAATATGTCCATCATCACTAGGTGTCATGATCAAATTACTTCGCATCACCAACAGTTAAGATTCTTCATCTTCTGTTACAGTCGAGCTCAACTACTCTGTTGCAGTTACAAGCTCCAATGCTCATCCAGCTCTTAATCACCTCCATGAACAATCAATGTTCTACTTGTAGATACCTTGAGATTCTTCACCTCCTCTGTCAATCACCTCGAAGTGTCTTCGAGTGCTCTGGAAGAAACCATCAGTGGTTTTTGGCAGTTACACTATGACGTGCAACAGTAGCCCTCCAATTTGACTCAATTTCATCTGCACCATTGGATGACTTTCATTAGTCTTGCATTCATTTCGGCATTCCTCTCTTAGGAATTTCAGGATTTGTGTGATCAAGTGTCTCGACACTCCATATCGTGATCCCCAAAATGGAGCTTGGTTGCTGTATCTCTTTCCTCTATCTCTCGCCGATGTGACCAATGGCTATGACCATAGCCTTATTCAAAAACTGTGTTTCGACATTTCGACATTTCGATACTCCTGTGGTGAAGTGTTTCGACACTTCAACTCCCGGTATCTGGAATTATGAAATGGAGTTAGATCAATGGTCTGGTACTCCAGCATTTCTCATTTCAGTGAATCGGCATTTCGGTATTCCTGTGGTAAAGTTTCTTGACTCTCCATGTCGCAGTGCCCGAAACTCTAAAACGGAGCTTGTCTATGACATTTTGCGACTTTGAATTTTGCAATTTTGGGACTCCTCTGATGAAGAGTCTTTACTCTTGACTCCTCCTACTCCTAGTATCTGAAAATCTAGTATGGAGTCTTTATCATTTCTCGACTTCGGGTTTCACGACTTTGGGACTCCTTATGATGAGAGTCTTTTTCATTTCCATCTCTCGATATCCGAAATTCTGGTATCCAGTACTCCAAGCGATGCACTTGTTTCAGGTTTTCGCATTTCGACACTTCGAGACTTTTGATGATGTGAGTCTCTGACATCACCATGTTCCGGTAACCGAACTCCCGGTATCCAACACTCCAAGTGATGCGCTTGTTTTTGGTTTTTGCATTTCGGCACTTCAGGACTCTTGATGATGTGAGTCTCTGACATCTCCATATCCTGATAACTGAAATCCTAGTATCCAACACTCTGAGTGATATGCCTTTTTTTCAGGTTTCACGATTTTACATTTCAGGACTCCTGATGACAAGATTCCATGACATCCCAATCTCCCAGTATCTGAAACTCCGATAGCCGAAACTTCAAGGGATACGCCTATTTCGCGATTTTGGGGTTTCGTATTTCACAACTTTGAGACTCCTATGTTGGAGAGTCTCTACTCTTGACTTCTCCATCTCTCGGTAACCAAAACTCCGAAATGGAGTCTTTTTTGAGGTGATTTTCCAGGGTTTCGCATTTCACCTTGCTCTTTTTAGAGCGTGTAAGTTCTTCTGGATCCAATGCTAGTCGGACCTCGGGCTCATATCTGACGTTCATCGAGAAATATTCAATGAGATCCATCATTGCATACTTTGATCTTGTCGAGCTTTCTCTCCATCATCTTCCCAAAAGACTTCTGGTGCCTGCCTAACACATCCTTCCTGTACTCAAGCCATCATCGCTACTATACTTGCCATCAATGGCAAGCATACTCTTTCTGTAAAACATGGCAACAGGCTTACTGTAATTACCATAACTGATACCTGATTTTTCTACTATGGTTACCTGTTTGACTTAGGATCTAGAAAGAAGAAGCAGGTTGGCAGGCCTGTGGTTGAAGAGGTGGGTTGTCAGGACCATGGATTGAAGAAGAAAGTTGTTAGCCCTATGAGAAATTTTCTATAGGTGAGAGATATTGTTGGGGAAGTGATTTCTCTTGGAGGAAGTCCAACAACAACTATAGATCTCTGATAATTCCTGATCCGACCTGTTGCTGAAACCCTAGAAGGGAAGTGGAGCAAATGATGGATTTTGGAATAGTGAAGGTGTATATTCCCGGGGTGGGACAAACATGTGTGGAATGAGAGTATGTGAGTGGTGGGCGTAAGTAGGATCCTTGGAGGGAATCCTTCCTATTGCATTGTGCAACTTTCCATAGTATCAGGCTGGCTTAGGATTTCCTTTACCTTGGGTGGAGTTTAGTCCCATCTCGGGGGTGAACCAATGGTGAGAGTAATGAGCAATTTGGTCTAAGGCTGGGAGGTTCATGGAAGGTTTGCAAGTATTTGGTGGTATTTTATAAAATTTAAGTACCATTTATGTGTTCATTGCATGATGTGTATTTGTACATGTTTTATAATTATGAGTCAGGCCTGTATATGATGTATGAATAGGCCTACTATTATTTCTGGATTTATCTATGTAGTAGCAGAATGTAATTTTCTGTTAAGTTTTGTTTGTATGATGTTTTGCAAAGAGATCTGTATGCCATATCCCAACATGTTTATGCCTGGGTATGGACAACTTGATTATCAGAACAGAGTGAGAAGTTATGTTTTGTATCTGTTTTAAGTGACATTTCTTAGTTGAAGGTTGGGGGTGTTACAAATCGGTATCAAGTTTTAACTGAGAAGTTTCTTTTGTAGTGGTGCTTTCTGGCTTAGGTGGTCGGGGAAGTTACAATATCTATAGCTCCAATGGCTACCAAGAGGGTCCTACATTGGTTGGGGCAGTGTTGGAGAACTTCAAGAGCCGACATAGCACAAGTTGCTTGTGCCAAATCTTCAACAATGTTGTAGTTCTGGGCATTAAGAGAGTTAGGATTAAAGTTTGACTTTCAGATAGTACTCTTGGGAGGAAATATGATAGAGTCAAAGGTAATTTTCTCAATCTAGAGAGGTCCACAGGGAGGGGTAACATAAGTGGAAGGTGAATCAATCACGGTTCCATTAGTTACACTTTATTTACTGGGTTTCCTTAGAGGTGTGTCATATGTCATAGTCGTGGTGGTCAAATCTATATCGTTGAACATGTTAATATGTGCACTTGAGGAAGCATCCTCTTTAGGAGGATGACTTGAGTTTCCTCCTTATGAAGGTGTAGGATTTTGTGCAACCAATGACTGCTACTATTGAAAAGGATGTATCAAAACAACGGGTTGGGAATTTCCTTTAAATAATTTTGATAATTCTTCTCGGTGGGGACAGTCTCTTGTGTAATGATATTTAGCACATATGAGATAGGGAAATTTTAGTTTATGCTGTGGTTTCTTTTCAACAGCAGGTGGTTATGCTAGTGTTTTTGTATTTTATGTTTGATTAGTATTTTTCTTGGATTTATTGTTAGTCTTCCTTTTATGCCCCGATTGTGATGGTGAAGTAGATTGAACTCCATTTAATTCATAAACTTTAGTAGGGGTGGAATTTGATGGGACATAAGTCTACACTATAGTCAGGGTAGATACTGATTGATTTTTTGTACCAGTCGACTGTGAGGCAGGTTGAGTTTTGACAGAACTGATAAAACCGCCCGAATGAGCGGTAGAGGATGGTTTGGATGGATCGATTGATGTATGGGGAGCATTGGGGATCAATTCATACAAAGTACCAGATTGGGAATAAACCAGATCTAGATATTATGCACGAGAAATAACTTCCTCTTCTATAACTACACCTCCCATTGCCACATCACGAGCAATAGGAGGTGACATGGATTTTTTGAACCATTCTGCCAACAATTGGTTAGGGATGGAAACTTTGATCAACTGATGTCGTCGTATCCACTCATGAATATGATCGAAAATGTGTACGGAGTTATTCTGACGAAGGGAGGTCAAAAGTTATGTTCTGGTTTTGTATCTAATCAGCAATTGAAAATGGGTGAGGAAATCCATTGCATATGAATTGAAATATTGAAAAGATTTTCATTGTAATTCAATGTACCATTTCGCCACTGAGCCCGTAAGAGTACGCTTAAAAAGGAGTAAATGAATAGAGTCATCCATCAGTGAGTTTGATGAACACCATAGATGAAATGTCACAACATGGTTATTTGGGTCTTCTCCATGTTTACCATCAAATTTTGGAATATTGGATGGTAACTTGGGGAGAATTACTGGTGAGAAGGGGAAGTGCAATATGGGATCATTTTTCAATATCGTCAGGTTTGGTAGATCTAAAGTAGCCAAAATGGGTAAGTGTCGATTACTTTGAGGATGATACTGGTGAGGCATGTGGACACTAGTAGAAATTTAAACTGGTTGTGGTGGAAAGTTGTAACCAGTAAGTCCTCTCATATGTGGATTTTGGCCAACAAAAGTAAGATTCATTTGTTGAGGAACTTGGGTAAAAGGTGAGGGAAAACCCATTTGACCTTGAGGAAGATAACTAGTGTAACCAAGGGGGGTTAATCAATTTGACCTTGGGGTAGATTACCAGTTTGGCCCTGAGGAGGGTAACTGGTTTGACCCTGAGGAGGGTAATTGGTTTTACTTTGGGGAGGGTATCCAGATTGACCTTGAGGAGGGTAATCGATTTGATCCTATGGAGGAAAAAATGATTGGCCTTGAGAACCCCAAGTGGAATTCGGGATGCATGGGAATGGTTGTCCATAATATATTCCGAAAGGATTAGGATTTAGAGATCCTCCTTGTCGGTTGGGATTTGAAAATCCTCCCTGATGTGGTGGATTAAAAGATCCTCCCTGGGGTGGTCCCTAGGATGGTTGTGCATTTTCGAAAAGCGAACTTGGAAATTTCCCTCTTGCCATAGGTTGGGTAACAACTGGGACTTGTCCCCGAAATGAGGGTTTACCCCAGGTAGGGATTTTTCCAATGAATGAAGGTTTCCCTCTGGTAGGGATTTTTCAACTAATGGAGGATTTCCCCCTAGTAAGAATTTGTTGTATGGCATGGTTTTTCATTATATGATGGGAAGGTGTCCCAACATGATTCTATGGTTTGAAAGAATTTGTTGCTTGAAGATGCGTCATTGGTGTAACCATAATAGTACTTTGTAAATGACTAGGAAGTACAATATCTGTATCACTCATTATTTTTCCTGACGTGGTAGCGGTATTAAGTGTTGGTACAACAAGGTGGTCAAAGTATTGACTCGATGGTGTTTCATCTGCACTAGTGGTGAAATATATATGTGGAGGAATAAATAGTGGTTGATTCAAATTGATTTTTTCATAAAGATCATGACCTGATGGAGTTATCCATATAGGATGAACATGAATTTGATGTGGATCTTCCATTTCAGTATAGTGGATAGGGGTTGTATATTCTTCATTTGGATTGGGTTTTTTTGGTTCTATGTCAAGTTGTCCAAATGGCATTGATGGTAATCTCATATAATCTTCAGCTACAATATTTCTTGAAGATTCTACTCGGAGAAGAAGTGGATAAAGAGGGTTGGTCAATGTCGGGTTAATAGGAAGGATAAGACCTTCTTTAACTATTACTATTTCCCCCTCGGGATGTTCAATCAAAGGAGTAGGAACACTCCCAGTGTCCGAATAGTTTTCAACTTCTTCAGGGAAAGTGTCTTGAGGTGAATTAGGAGGTAAGGGTTCATATCCTTCTGGAGGAAATCCTTGAATCCTACGTGCTCGACGAAGACCTTTGTCAACCACAATACCAATCATAAGGAAAAATAGGGTGAAAAAACAACACTCGCTAAAAATATAGAAAACCAACACGAAAAAATATGAATTCTCCCAATGAACGTACTAGTTGGTGATGAAATCCAACATCACAATAAAAAAGTGAGAAGGGGCTAGGATTGAGCAGGTGGATCAATTATGTTGGCAAATTTCTTAAAAGACTTATGACTTTTACCCATGGGTTACCCTCCAAGGAGCATTATTGATTTTGACCAACGTCTGATCCAGGTACAAAAAAGACTTCCCTTCGTCATCATCTCATGTATAGACCCTAAAGTTTATGGACACTAAGGTTACCAAATTGCAGTCAACCTCTGGGTGGGTACAGTTACCATTCAGGTCCGAACGTATGGGCAGGATATCAATTAAAAAATTATTCAAGAGAACTGAGGAAAATTGGAATGGTAAAATCCTGAAGACCCCAAATGGATTCGAGATTCACAAATCTCTGAGACCAAATGAAAACAACTGATTCTTAGGAAGAACCCCCAATATACAATTGTTTCACTACGATTGGTTAAGCCTCGGAGGGGCAATGTCCATTGCTCTCCCACACACGACCTTGTGTTTAACCCATGTATGAGAGGGGGATCCCAACTATGCTTATACAAAATTTGGATTTTCTCTCCCTATCACAAGATTCTATGTTTGTCTTTAATGCTTTGGAGAGTTAACCTCATAGCCTATTCCAAAGCTATATTCCTAGTCTATTGTTGGTGTAAAGATCTAAAAAAGAAAATTTTCTAGATCAATTTTAATTAGCGCTTATTTTTGTGGTTTTTCGTTACTCAAGGGTGAATGATAGTGAAACTAATGATGTTTTAAGACTCAACTCCAAAAGAAGGAAAAAAGAATGAGATGCAATTTTCTTTTTCGATGAAATTTTATTTATGGGAAGGAGAAGAGCTTCTTTTCTTTTCGTCACTAAGAAAACACTTAATATAATGCAAATATTTAATGCAATTGCGTTTCCAAAAAAGAATTCATACATTCACCAAATTATCAAAATAAAATATTTTTAATTTCCAAGACTAATGCATATATAATTTTTCAAATTTTCTTTGTTTGATTTGTAGATGCAAACAATGACATACTTCTAATGCTTCGTTCTTTCACTAATAATGAAAAAGTTCACAACTTAGAATGGTATAGATAGAACAAAGATACTTAGAAAAGAAATAAAAGAGAATGAAAATCACTCAAACAGAGATCCAAGAAAGTCAAGAAATCAATAAAAACACTCTCAATAATATTTGAAAAGTGAGCAACAAGAAATGATATCAAAGATAGGTTGTGGAAAGCAATTGATTTTCAATTCATTCAATCAAGATAAGACTTATAAGAAACTCAATGACCAACAGACCCTTGCAAGCCCTTCCAATCAGGCAGATGACTAATGATCTTGTGAGGCAAGGATGAAAGAAATGAAAGGTAAAACAAACCAATCTCAAAATCTAGGAATAATGTGCAAGCTCAAACAAATATGAATAACAATTCTTTGAGCTAAAAAAATCCAAAACCAGATGCAATATTCCTGGATTAAAAACTATTTGTCAACATAACTGAGTAGAACTTGGCAGACTTGAATATTTTCACTGAAATGAGAGAGTGGAACTCTTGTCCTCAATGAGACAGGGGGGAGTGGTGCTCCCTAAAGAGCTTCAGGGAGATCTAGTATGATAGTGGAGCCTTGGTGTCCACTGTAGAGGAGGGCCAGTCCAAAGAAAGTTGCAAAAAGATGAAAAAAGGCTAAAATCTTAGGGAAAACCAGTCAAAGGATCTGTAAGAATTTCAATGAAGAAGATGAAAAAGGAAATTGATTCATAATCAAGTATCAATTAATACCTAGTGATGGGAAAAGGATTTAGAATATCCAAGGAAAGAATATTCAAAGTCCCTCCCCAGTGGAGTCACCAATTTCTATTATGGAATATTTCCCCTGCGAACAAGTGAAATATCCCTTGGATTATCAAACCCCCATTACCAAGACAAAAAAGTACAAATGGTTACTATATTCCTTTCAGGTCTAATTTAGCTAGTTAAAAGAGGACAATAAAAGTGTGATATAACTTATTTTGATGATTGTCCTTGATGCTCCAAATCTTGAGCTTGATTCCTAAGCTCCTTGATCCTGCAAAGAACAATGAAGATACCTTCCTTCCACTTGATATACTTAATTAAATAGATGTGCCTATGAATATTGAATGACAATAGACAAGTAGATGGAAAAATACACATACTTGAAGGAAATAGGCCAAGTATATTAATTTGAGACCCAAAAGAAAATACTTATAATCCAAGTTTGAAGATGCAACAACTCCTTAAAGTTCTCCTCATCCAACCCTTTGCATGAAAAATAAAATATCAAAATAACGATGCTATTATTGACTTCTTCTTCCTCCTTCCCCATGGAAATGCTTTTAATTTATAGGAATGGGAAGTACAACTACCATGAAAAAATGAGAGATATGGATGAGGAGAGAGACCCTTGAGGTTTGGATCAGATCCTAGGGTGGATCCCAAGCATGAGGGTCAAACATAACTAACCCAATTTGAGATATTTGTCCCATGGAATTTGGTGGAGAAGATCCCCCTTTTTCCTCAACAGGAATGGAGCTCCCCCATAGTGAGAGACATGGTGCCATCCTAGCAATGGTGCTCCCCTAACATGGCAGAGGGGGCACGATGGAACTCCCCCAGTATGGCCAGGGGGGCACCACCCTTCATAAATGATCAATAATAAATTTAATTTTCCAAGGAAAAGATGTGCTTCGATTGCCAATGATGGGGACTTTCTCTCTAACATGATTTGGAGGTCGTGGAAAATGTTTCTAAGGTGTCGATTGAGTTGCGACACTTACAAAAAGTGCATGAAGCATGTTATGATGCTTGCTACAGTTTAGCTGCGACACTTATGACACTTGCGATACTTAGAATGTGACGTTTGTGCCACATGCAACATTTGTGACACTTAAAACATGATGTTTTCACCACGTGAGACACTTGTGACACTTTATATGCAAGTGTGGAATTTTGATGTGTAACACTTACTACTCTAGTTTCTGCTATTAACTTTTTATGAATATGTGATTCCAGGTTTGGATTTGCTTTAATGGCTACATGGGCACTATGCTTTTACATAGTCCTTTTTCAACTAGTGTAGGATAGAATATGAATAGGAATAACACAATTATTTTTCCTTCCTTATATTCTTGCGTAGTGTTGTGAGACACACAAAAACCCACTAAAGATCTTGATTTTTAATGGGTACCCATACTACCAAAATCTTAAAAGGTACTATACATTACTTACCTAAATAGTTATTTGATTATGCGATTGATGTTTGTATGTAGTCATTGAAGCCAATTTAATGCAAATTTTGTTCATAGTACTCAAGTCCATCGTATAAGACCCTTTCTACATGTCCCCATGAGCTTTAAACCCTTTTTGGAACAAATCATCCTCAACGAATAAAACCTAAATCCTTATTCATATGACCTCGATCAAATATCATTGACACTTTACCTTCGACACTCCATAATTTCTTAAATCTAAAAGTTCCAATGAAGCCACCTTTAAAACGTAGTTGTCAATGAATCACTATGGAAACATGTATTTCATTTATTCCTTAGAGTCGATGATGATATTCTTTCCTTGATAATCCACGTCACTACACAAAGGGAAAAATGAGATTGGTTTCCAAATTTACATGGGATACAATAATGTACTACTTACTAGTTGGGCCCCAACCTTTCCATTGCATTACAATGTAATATTTATATGACTACCGTAGAACATTATATTCATACATGGTAATCTCACATTGGCTTATTATTTTTAATGGAACCTTTTTGTTGTTAGGAGATTTCATAGGTATGCTTCTTGTTCTCGATGTGAAACCCATTGATGATGATATGACTTAGAAAACATTGTCAACGATCTAACCCCAATACGATTCAATGGTCCAGATTAATCTATTGCTCGACAACAACATCATGGCCTTTATAGGTTAACCTTTTCACTGACCTTACAATACATAAACATTTTTAACATGGTATCCTAAAATCAAAGGGAGAGATTTACCCTAAGTGGTCGAATCATAAAGTCCCGTAATCTCATAGCCCATCACCACCCCTTAGCACACTCTTCCAGCATAAATAATAATATAAATACATCATCATTTGAGGTTTGCCTCACAATCCTTACTGACTAAACCTTTTTTTCTACAAAATCCTGATGATGATATCGATGAACTCCTATGCTTATCGACTATAAAACCCCGACGATACAACAAAATTAATGAACATTGATTTGTCTGTGAGAAAAATTTATGGTGAATCATTCAATTCTCACCAATTCAAAGCTATAACACATTCCACATTAATTACAAAGGGTTTAATGAAATTTGGAAAATATTCTAACCCTGTTAAGACATAATCAACCTCACTTTTCCTGTAATTCTGCTAAAAAATCATAAGATTTACTGTTGAAAGAGTCGGGTAAATTGTGCTATGAGTTATACTCTTCTGAGTACCATGTAGGTATTTTGAAATTTTTTAATATCACTATTATCTATAATGAGTTTGATGTTGAAGTAATTTCCTTCTATGTGACAATTTATGTAGGTGACAAAATGTCTCAAATGCAAACAAAAAATAAAAAAGATCAAATAGTTGTCACACCTACTCTTGTTCTAGGATAAGATTCTTTCAATATTATCGAAACCAGTAGCCATGAAAAAAGAGAGCACTATCCTAGATACTATGAGATTTATGACATGTTCCATAATGAAAAATTACCACTCGAAGATGAAGAAATCGATGAGTAGAAAAATATATACAAAAGTGGCATCCACAAAGTAGCTACTCATACATAAATTTTTCCTTATAATGATGTTGGAAAGTGGTGTTTCATGCACCTGCAAAAATAAATTAGGATTATATTGAACGCTTTAGGTATTCTAATTGTGTATCTCAAGGCATAAGACATCAAGATTCAATACAAAACCATGGAACCCATTGTTTTCCTAAATGAATCGTTCATGGACAAATTCAGAGTTGATCACAAGGACTTCGAAACCCTAATGGACGATTGGTTCATAGACAAAGAATGGTTGACAAATAAAGGATAGAGATATGTTCTAGAGAACTACATGAAGGACCCTTACATGAACCTAAATTCCATGATTTGGAGGCTCTATGGTGAGGAGACTGGCACTTAATTGAATATGGAATGGTTGCTAATGGCCTACATGTTGTGAGAAATCTTACCCTGCAGACAGGCTAAGCTCCCCTTTGAACCAAGATCCCTATCTTTGGTCCAAAGAAAAAAGAGAAAAAGTGGTTGATACTTTTCCTATATATCTAACTAAATCAATCAATCAAGAGAGATTAAGAAAGTGGCGTACCTTGTTTCCATGTTCATCCTCGTTGCTCCAATCCATAGGCTTGATCTTCAAGATCCTCAATGCAAATGGAATCCTGCAAAGACTAGAAAAAGTACTCTTCCTTATACTCTAAATGATTATACAAAGTAGATCTATCTACGAAGACTGAAATGACATTGGACAATAAAATTTAGAACACATGAACTTGAAGGGAATAGGCCAAGTTGATATTAATTGGAAATCCAAAGAAGGCACTTACAAAGTATGCTTGACGATGTAGTCACTTCTCCAAGTTCTCCTCGTCCAACCCTTGTATGAATCTTGACATCAAAATGCTAATGCTTCCTCCAGAATCAAATTTTTGATACCTCTAATATTCCCCCCTTCACCATGTAAATCCCTCATTATATAGGATTTGGAGGCTTAACCACCATGGGGAATATCACTCACTAGATCCACTAAATTGGGATATCCAATATTTTTAGGGGGAAAATATATCTCAAGGATTTTAGGGAGAAAATATCTCTCAAGGATTTTAAGGAGGAAATATCTCTCAAGATCCAACAAATTAGGATTTTTTTTTTAGAAAATCTCTCAACCATCCATGATATTCTCAACTTCTCCTTGACATTAGGAAAATTAATGTGAGGTGGATTGTCACACTAAATTAATTTCATTTTTATGAATAATAATGAATAATTCACATGCACATAGTATTTTGACCTTCATATCATATATTTCCCCACCACATTGACTAGGGGTTGTGACAAATGTTCTTTCATGGTGTCAAGGTCTTGTGACACTTAGGAAATTGCATGCGACACTTAGTAAGGTGCATATGACACTTTATGACACTTGCAACACTTAGGCGTAAATAGGTGTGACACTTAATTGTGACATTTTGGTGTGTAACACTACACAATGGATAAGACTAGAAAAACATTAATTTGGGATAATATATTATCCTTCAACATCGTAAATCGAGTTAAGGAGGCTAAAGGAATGAAAAACCCTTTCTTTTATATGACAACATACCTTATAGATGCAATTTGTGTATCTCATATATTTTCTTCTTTCAATGGGGTTGGAGCTTAGATCAAAGACCAATCCATGTTTATTAATGTCAATTATGGGAGGAAAACTACAAATAACACATTTATAATATATGTTATTACTTCCTCACTCCCCTGCACAAAGATATCTTTAGGTCTCATCCACATAGGGTATCCCCATAAGCTATTAAAGCCTTGAGAGAAATGGGGGACTGGTATAAAAATAAATACTATACCTATGTGAGGATATTTGGGGCCACATGACCACCTCATTTTATTCCCAAATACATCCCTGATAAATTGCTATCGAGAGAGATAGCATACCATACATTAGAAAATGGATCCACTACCTACCTATCAAAGAAAAAATAATACTGGCCCATTTTCCCTCTCCACATAGACCAATATACTCTGTTGAATAAAAAACATGCTAAAAAGGAGGCTGGGACTCTAAAATAAATATGTTTATGTATTGGGAATAATAAAGGACATGATCCCCAAAATGTGGCATATGACCACATAATGGATACCAAATTAGCACCACAGGTTCTGCATGAAGCCAATTTTGTAGAGGAATTTTTCTAGGGAACCTTGTATTTTGAAGAAGTGTTAGAGAAAATCCTTAATGGACCGGGAAAAGAATGGTTTCAGAAAGAGAAAGATGAAGATATGCTATTGAAAATAGAATAGTTCAAATACCTACTCTAACAAGACAAAGAAAGGATGGAAGCTAAAGAACAAGAAAAGAAACAAAAGGAGGAAAAATTAGCAAGGAAAGATGAGGAGGCCAAATAAAGATACCAATAGAGAAAGAAGGAAGAGGATGGGAAAAATCAGGCCAAATTAAACAAGAACAAAGGTGAGGGGCCATTTTCAGAGATGAATCATGGAGAAAATTCAACTAATACATATGATACAACAACTCAAACCCAAACTAATACAGAGCTTGAGAAGAAGAAAATGGCAGATGCAACACAAGCAACATTAGTCGCTCAAGAATAAGAAAGGAAAAATAAAAAAGACAAAGAGAAAATAAATGATGAAAAATCCCAGGAAAAAGGATCAACATAGTTAAACACAATTGCGATAAAAAACTCTAGTGCACCCCTCTGGCAATTATTCCAGGTAACCTTTCCTTCACTTCCTAGGAATTTGGAATACATGGAGCAACAATAGTTGTAGGTGAATATTAATATAGCCATGAAATGAAATCCATTGATAAAAGAAATACTAAGAGGAAGAAAGGAAGATAATTCAACCAAGAGGCACTGGAAAGAAGCATCAAATGGAAATATGGTCCAGACCTGAATGAAAACACAATTCAGGAAGCATCAATCCTTAATGAATTTGTTGGTGAAAATGTTATGTCGGTTCATGAAGTGGAAAAGGCACTATATGTGTCTACAGAAAATGTAGTTGAACTAGAAGCTACCATAAATTCTATTAGATATATCATGGCCAATGAATTAGAAAAAGGTCACAACAACAGAATGCCTACATCCAGAACAATTGAAGAAACAATTGCAACTTCAAGAGAAGGAGATGAGTGTTGAATTTGAAAGGAAAATTAGTATGAGCTAGAAGCTACATCAAGAAGAGATTGAGAAGCTCAAAGACACACAAGCTCAAGAAGTGGTGAAACTCAAGAGTGAACAATTTGAGATTAGTACATATAATGAGAAGATTGAAGAAAAAATATGGAAATTGCAATAGGATAATGATGTTCTTGAGAAAATTGCAGAACAAACTAAAACATGAATTGTTTTCCTAGAGATTGTTAAAGAAGGATCCACCAGAGAAAATGAGGAACTCAAGGATATGTAGAAAAAATTCTTTTATGTATTAATAAACATCCATAAGAATAAATATGATCAACTTAAACTAGGCTTACAAATGAAAACCATGCAGGAAAAGTACCAAAAGGCCCGGGATGTATACAACAAGATCATTGAGTGGAAAAATATTGATAAGAACGAACCTAGCACCCTTTCTGTGTACTCAGATAAACAAAATATCAGAGACCACCGACTCCTTAGTTCAGGGATGTCGATTATGGAAGACATTAAACACACCTAATGTAATACCCCAAGGCTGAGCCCTTGTGAAATGTAATGATGTTTATAGTCTAGTGAGCCAAGTAATTATAAGTTGGTAGGATTATGTGTTTATTCGGTCAAAGAGCCTAGATGCTAAGGCCAGTGGGCTTGATTTTGTATATGCAATTATGCATATTATTAAAAAAATACATCACTGCATGTAGAATAACCATGAAGAAAGAGTTATGGGGGACTAAGCTCCACTCAGTAGGGAAAGGGGTGGGGTTGAGAGGATAGGAAAGAGGGGCTAAGCTTGAGGGATTAACCCAAGGGAATATTATAATGTATTTCATGAAAAATACTAAAGTTGGGAAATAAACCTAGTTATCCTAAGTTCCTTTGGGGAGAGGAACACACTCTAAGTGGAGAGGAACGAGCTCATGGAGAGCCAAGTTTCACCCAGGATGCATGCAAATTTATAGGAAATTTCCACCGTTGTGGGGGTTCACTCTCACAATTCTAGCTGTCTCACGATTTTGTAGTCTGACCATTCTTACAATTTTCTCGCTCTCAACATTCTGACCAGTTTGGTTATTTTTCCACATGAGTTCATCCTTAGGATTCTTGCCATCCCTTGTGCAGTTCACACACACATTGAACAAGCACGCAACTAGATCCATTTCCACCATTGTTGAACCTCTACTATCGCGAGCCTTTGTAATTTGTTGATCCACCCCTTGTCTTACCCAATTTTTTTGTTGTGATTTGAGTAGGCAAGTTGTCAGACCTGTGGTTAAGGAAGTAGGTATTTAGGCCTATGAGAAACTCTCTCCAAGTGAGAGAGTTTCCTGGGGAAGTGATTTCTTCTGGAGGGATTCTAGCAGCGGCTACAGATCTCTGATAATTTCTGTTCTGACCTGTTGCTGAAGCCTTGGAAGGGAAGTGGAGTATCTAATGGAATATGGAACAATGAAGGTGCATATTCCCAGGGTGGGACTTGCATGTGGGGAAAGAGATTTTGTAAGAAGTGGTTGTAAGTAGGCTCCTTGGAGAGAATCCTTCGTATTGCATTGTGTAGTTTCCCATAGCCTCAACCTAGCCTAGGATTTCTTTTCCCTGGGTGGAGTTTAGTCCCAGCTTGGGGGTGACTCACTGCTGATATCTTGGAGCAACATGGTATAAGGTTGGAAGGTTCATGAAAGGTCTTCACGTAGTCGGTGGTATTTTGATAAAAATATAAGTACCAATTCTATGTTAATTGTACGTTGTTTATCTTGTACATGTGTTATAATGTTATCAAAATTGTCCATGTTTTTTGCATGTATTTATTACTATCACTTCCACATGAATATGTGTATGAAGATAATGTTATGTTTGTTTAAAAATGCATTAGATATATATATGTATATCAGAGCATAGATAGTTTCAAGTAGCATGACTGGCATGGGTGGCTAGGTCTGTTACAACCGATTTTCAGAACAATTTGGTTTTGATTTAGTGGCGTTTTCTCCAGAAAGGGTGGTCGGGGGACACCAAAAATTGGTATCAGATCCATGGTTTCAACACTGAGCCTAGATTAGTTGTTGGCCCTTGGTTATGTAAGGAAGTGAATATTAAGGAATAAAGGTGAAGTGCGAACTGCATGGAAGGCACATAGACTGAGGAAGGGTCGAAGTGGGTAAAGAAGCAGAAAAGAAGGAGTGAAGTGAAGGAAAATCTATCTATTGGAAGAGAAGATCAAGGAGGAAAAATAATTGAAGAAGATGGATCATGTACAACTCAACAAGTGGAAAAAGACATCAATGGGTGCTTTGGAGAATCTCGCGGAAAAGAAGGAGGAACAATCTAGTGAACCCCTTAAAACAGGGGTCAAGTGGACCTAGCATTTTGGACCTAGGGTTTTGACACCTAGAATTCAATCTAAGGTTTTCCAAGAGTCATATAAGGTTTTCAAGAGAGCTCAGTTCAATACTACCTTGAGGGATCACGCACTGAGATGGTATATGAAGTTTTCTTCAGGACCCGGACAACCTAAGCCACTGAATGAAATCAAGACTGTGTTGAGTGAAGAATTCAAAAATCCTAAATCAGAGTCACAATGTATTACAGAGTTGAAAGAGATCAAGCAGAAGGTAACTGAACCTGTTTGGGAATTTGATCAGAGGCTTAATACCTTGATAGGTCATTTAAGTTTTCAGATTCCAAATGAACATAATAAAGAATGGTTCATCGCTTCTCTCCTGCCACACATTAGGGTTCCTCTGATGCAACAAAAGGTCACTTCGTAGGCTGAAGCACTAGAGATTTCCATGAAACTAGAAGCAACCCCTATAGGATAATTCAGTCTAGGTACGAGTCAGATTTTGAATCAGTTAATTAGCTTATTTTTACAGGTGGAAGATATGAAGAAAGATAAAGGCAAAGAGAAAAGAGAATATATCTGGTGTATCAGATGTAAATCAGAGGGCCATGACAAAGAGAATTGTCCCCTATTTCATGAATACTTGGCCTCTGGAGCACCTAATACCTTGAAGCAGACCATTGTACCCTGGTGCGAGGTATGTAGAACTAGACACCACCCTGGTGAATGTTATTACATGCAAAAATATGTCCAGACACCCACCATTATTTACTGCACCTTATGTAAATCTATGGGGCATGATGAGAAGGATTGTAGGGATTACAATCTCATGCATGAAATATCAAGGGATACATACAAAATTCAAGGAGAAGCTCAGAAAGAAGGAAGTAATGAGTAGTTCAAATCCCCAGGTAGAGGAAACTTCAACCCTCTTGGTGGATTCAAAGGAAGAGGAGGAGGAAGAGGTATGGGTCGAGGTAGAGTTCAAACTATTTTCTATAACCGCGCACAACCAAAAAATTTGGCAAGGGATTGTCAGAACCCTTGTACTACTTGCAACTACTGCAACTCATTCGATCATGTCATCGAAGATTGTCCAGTACTGTTAGCTAAAATTCAGGAGAGATGAGGAGGAAACCAACAAGTCCAATTGATATTAGTTACTAGAGGGGGCACTGTTATAGGAGAAGATAGGACAACTCCAAGAAATACTTCAGAAGGATCAGGGATCAAAAGAGCTGCAAAGAAGGCATAGTTGTTCGATCCAAGGAGGGAGAGGCATACTTTTGAAGAAGAAAGGAAAGAATTTGTAGGAGAACAAGCTTCTTCATCTAAGGTACAACTTAAAGTAAGGGAATGTGAAATGCCACCAACATTTGATCAATATGCCCTCTCTCGACAAGGAAAAGAGGTAAGCAAGATCATGAACTTTTTATATACTTGTATCAATCTGATTAAATATGAAAAAGTTGTACAGGAGATAACAAACCTGGTAAGATAGTATGAAATTGGAATAATAGACCCTATGCTAAGTAGAGATATGAATCAAGTATCAAGGAAAAGAAGGACAAACAAGGAATTGCACCTTAGCGCTCAGATTGGAGACTATGACATGGACTATGTGGTCCTCGAATTGGGATCAAAAGTAAATGTTATGACGAAGTAGACTTGGGCACTGATGGGAAAACCTAGATTGATTTAGTCTACTATCAGGCTCAGGATGGCTAATTAGCAGGCAGTGATCCCCTTTGGAAGACTAGAGCACGTCCCTGTAGACATTGATGGGGTAAGGACATTTGCAGACTTCAAAGTGATTGATATTGTTGATGATAGCTGTCCTTATCTTGCGTTGTTAGGAATTGATTGGGATTTCAACAATTTGACTATCGTTGACCTAAATAAGAGAAGAATGGCATTTGAAGGTAATGGCCTTAAGTTCATTGCACCTCTTGACCCTGATGAAGGTCACAGATATACATAACCGATAAGAGAAGAAGAACTCACATATGAGCTAGAGAACATATATAAATTGAAAATAAGACAACATGATTACATTAATCATACAACAGATGGAAATCTCAACTGGTGAAGTGAAAGTGCATGTTCATCAGATTCAGAGGAAGCATTGGAAAATTGGCAGAACAAAATGTATGAAGTATCTACGCAGAGGTGTGCCAGACTGACTCGAGCAGTTCACTGGATTGGCACAGAAGTAAGTAATCTTCCTACATTCGATGGTTTGAATCATTTAGAGACATTTATAGATGAATTTGAGAGAATTGTACTAGTACAATAGAGGATGTTGGCACTGGATGAAGCATTGAAAGATACACCATCTAGATGGTGGGGAACACATAAAAAGAACTTCACATAATGGGTACAATGTCGCACCTTGTTGACAGTTCTCTTTTCAGACCAAGCTGAAGGATGCAAAGTTCGATACACAGGTCAGATTTTTCCTAAGGACCATGTGAGAAGTTATGAGGAATCATGGATAATTATTCCTAAAGAATAGTGGGTGCACAAGTTCATTAGCACCTTAGACACTACATCTATCAACTGGTACCTTCAATCAGAACTGTGCTTCGTCACTACAGATTGGTACGGTATGACTCAAACATTTATATCTACCTTCTTATTTGAAATTCAATACCCTACAATATATCATCATTTGAAAATCATAAGACAAAAGGTCTTTGAGGAGGCACCTAACCCCCCTCTTGACCAAGAAAAATATGAATGGACTGCGCCTCTTCAAAAGTTACATGATTGCTACAATATTAATGCTGATGAGGATGATGACCTGAGGGATGTAAACATTTTAGAAACTGAAGGACAAAGAGACATATAAGGGCTAGGGATTGAATTACCCTTTGTTGGACAACCCATTAAAATTAAGAAAGTTAATATTGGAACAGAGAAAACACCTAAGTTAGAAAATGTTGGAGACTATTGGGATGATGCTACTATTAGCAAGATCACAGAACTATTGCATGAATATCAATATTTGTTTCCAACCAAGTTCACAGACATGAAGGGAATTAAAGGAACCATGGGGGAAATGAAGATCCCTCTGAGAACAGATGCAAGACCCATCAAGTAGATACCCTACAGACTAAATCCCAAATATAAGAAGAAAGTTAGGATTGAATTGGATAGAATGTTGGAAGAAGGAATCATAGAACTAGTTGAAGAATTTGAATGGATTAGCCCTATGGTGGTCCAAGATAGGAATTCAGAAGAAATCATAATTTGTGTAGATCTAAGGAAACTAAATGATTTCCTACATCCTTTACTAATGAATTTCTAGACAATGTAGGAGCACATGAAGTCTACTCATTCACAAATGGATTTTCAGGTTATCACCAGATCAAAATTGCTAAGGAAGATCGACATAAGACCACATTTACAACATAATGGGGTTCTTTCCAGTACATTGTGATACCTTTTGTATTGAAGAATGCACCAACCATATTTTCTAGGGTGGTGTTCGAAGCATTTAAGGACATTTTACACAAGTTCTTGGAAGCATACTTTGATGGTTGGACTGTTCTTAGCCTAATGAAAGATCATATTGAATGCTTGATATTAATGTTATACAAGTGAAGCAATGTCATATTGCCCTGAATCTGAAAAAGTGTATTTTCTTCTCACCCTTTGGAGTGTTGCTATGGCATATTGTGTGTAAGTAGGGTTTGTTGGTAGATCCTTCCAAGATCACTATCATTGTTGATCTACCTCCTCCCACTTCGGTTAAATAGCTGTGGACTGCATTGGGGCACACTGTATACTACAAAAAGTTTATTAAGGGTTATGCACATATAAAAATACCTATGGAGAAGCTATTAAAGAAATATAGTAAGTTCCAATGGACAAAAGAATGTCAACAAAGCTTCGACACACTAAAGTAGAAAATGGTTACTGTGACTATCTTGGTTTTTCTAGATTGGAGTAAGGAGTTCAATGTTCATGTCGATGCTTCATCCATTGCATTAAAAGAATTTTTAGCATAGCTAGGAGTAGGAGAGATTGACCACCCCATATCCTTTGCTAGAAGGAATCTTTCTACAGCCGAAAGGAACTATACTACAACTGAGAGAGAAGGCTTGGCTATGGTATATGCACTGTAGAGGTTTAGACACTATTTGCTGGGAGGAAATTTTTTCACTGATCATTTTGCATTGAAGTACTTAGTCAACAAGCCAGTGTTAGGGGGAAGAATATGCAGATGGATACTACTATTTTAGGAGTATGATTTTGAGATCGTGGTCAAGCTAGGAAGAATAATTAAAGGACCTGATCACCTATCTAAGTTAGAACATGGATAGGAACCTACTACTCTGGAGGATACACTACCAGATGCACAATTGTCAGCCATAAAAAAAATCAATGATAAATTCACCAAGATAGTTCAGTTCCTGTCCACAGGAATGTCACCTCATGAATATATGATTATTTAGAAGAAATAGTTGGTAGTTCGCACTGCTGACTTTCAACTTATAGTTGGATAGTTATATAATATGGGACCAGATGAGATCTTGAGGAGATGTGTTATGGAGGCAGAAAGACCATTGACTCTTGCATAAGAACATGAAGGCATCAAAGGAGGACATTACACAGGGAAAGAAACAACACAGAAGGTTCTTAGAGTTGGCCTCTGGTGGCCTACTTTACACAAGGATGCTAAGGACTACTATAGAGCCTGCAATGCCTGTCAAAGGATAGGGAAGCCTTCTAGAAGGGATGAAATTCCTTTAGCACCTCAGTTAACATTACAATCATTTGAGAAATGAGACATTGAATTTGTGGGACCTATTAACCCACCAGGGAAGCGCACAGGAGCTCAGTACATCATCATTGCTACAAAATATTTGACCAGATGGGCAAAAGCAAGAGAAGTTAAGGACTGTAGTGTAGCTACAACTGCGTGGTTCATCTTTGAGGATATTATAACTAGGTTTGGATGCCCAAAGATTCTTATGAGTGATCAAGGTACACATTTCATCAACAAAACTATTGAAGCCTTGTCTCACGAATTTGAATTTCACCATCAAAAGAGCAACCCATACCATCCATAGGAGAGTGGCACAGTCAAAGATTTCAATAAGATATTGGAGACAACATTGACTAATATTTGAGGTGTTAACAAAGATGATTGGGATCTAATAATTCTAGAAGTGTTATGGGCTTATAGAACTACTTGCAAAAATTTAACTACATAGACTCCCTTTAAGGTTGTATATGGCTTGGAAGCAGTGGTACCTATAGAATATTTGGTTCCTAGTTTAAGAATTTCAAGATTTACAGGCATGGATGACACCGACGTTGTTCAATATAGGCTTGTGTAGTTGCTGGAACTAGAGTAAGACAGGTTCATTGAAGGATTTCATCAACATGTACAAAAATAATGAGAAAAGGCTTACCATGACATACACATCAAGAAGAAAGAATTTAAGCAAGGAGATTTGGTACTGTTATATGACAGCAAGTTCATGAAGCATCCAGGAAATTTTAAGACACATTGGATTGGACCATTTGAGGTTGCCTATGTTACAAAAGGAGGAGCTTCATAGTTGAATATCCTTAATGGAGAATGCAAAGAAGGCTTGGTAAATGGGAGTCGGTTGAAGCTGTATTGTGACAACCAACTGCCTCATAGATATCAGTAAAAGCAAAGGAAGAGGGTTCTAGGTACCAGGTGCAATTGAAACTGGGTACCAGACACAGAAAAGACAATCTACACAACACGGGGAGGGATAGAGCAGAAAGCACAGGCTGCTTCGTGCAGTCTGCAGTTGAAGTAATATAGAAGGCTCAATCTTGCAGTGACTCGGAATGAGTCACATGTGAGTGTTTGGGGCCTATTGGCCCTTGTTTATGTAAGGAAGAAAAGATTAAGGAAGAAAGGTGAAATGTGAATTACATGGAAGGCACGTAGACCGAGGAAGGGTAGAAGTGGGTAAAGAAGCATAAAATAAGGAGAGAAGTAAAGGAAAAGCTATCTGTTGGAAGAGAAGATCAAGGAAGACAAAGCATCGAAGAAGATGGATTGTGGACAACTCAGAAAGAAGAAAAATACATCAACGGGTGCTTTGGAGCACCTCACAGAAAATAAGGAGGAACAGACTGGCGAAGCCCTTAAAACACAGGTCAAGTGGGCCTAGGGTTTTGACACCTAGACTTTGATCTAAGGTTGTTCGAGAATCATGTAATGTATAAATAAAGGTCTAAGAGAGTCGAGAGGTTGGCTCAATTGTTGGTTGTTGTTTTTATTACTATTGTTAAGAGAGATATTGAGTCAGTATTCTAGATCTTCAGTTGGGTGCGAAGATCATCCCCACAACTGGGTGTGATGGGACGGAAGAGAAAGAGAGAAAGAGACACATATCAGCAGTTAAGTGTGCATATAGAACTGTATGATTTCATCTAATAAATCAAGAAACACAGTTTTGTGGATGTATCCCTAGGGAGAGGGTGAACCACATATATCTTATTGTCTTTGTGGTTGATGTTCTGTTAATTGTCAGCTAACATACTGTTACTGCATTGATTGTGTTAGATCAGAGATATACTTTATGAAGTAAGATTAAGAGTGGTAAAGAATATATGGATTGTTTTGTGTTTTGTTTTGGAGTCACTTGTATTTCCTCTGGTTGTAGACACTTGTGTCCTGCAACCCCCTATTGGTACTTCGGGTGAGATTGCATCTGCTTCGCAGGTGTTTCCGAAAGGTCCAGTAGTTAGGGTTTGTTGGTGTGCTATAAGAGTTGAACCCTGGGTCTGCCCTTGTGCCAACATGGGTCGTACAAGTGGTTATAGAAGCAATTCCAGAGGAATTGTTCTCTAAAGGGAAAAAATTGATGTACATAATGCCAAGAGGGTGCTGAGAGAACTATTGGGTGGTATTGGAAAGATCAGGAGGAATACAGGTTTGATAAACCACAATAGACGTGGTATTGGGCCTCAAAGTTAAATTTAGGCCATTGGATCTGTTTGGAGAGAGATAGACCCCCCACAACCGTCAGATCAGGAGAAGATGTGTGGGGGTTAAGCACTGAAGTCCTTTAGAATTCTCCACTCCAGTTGTTTTAAAGCTATAAGTAGAAAAAACTGTCGAAGTCCCAAAGTCTAGAACTAATCTGGGACTGTACATTTCCCAGGGACACGTGTTCTTAGATTAAGCAAAGTTCAACATTTTAGCAGTTTGGAGGTTGTGGGTTGTTCAACAGCTGAATCCTCCGAAGTCCCGGAGTGATTATTAGCCATAGATCACTCGGGAGGAGGAGATCCATAGAATTTGTCTTATGTTTCGACATTTGGGGAAATCTGTTGGAGGTTGCATGACGGAGAAATTGTCAAAGTCTCGAATTCTAGAACCAGTCTGGAACATCTATTCCAAGGGGTATGTGTCCAAAGATTAAGCAAGATTCAGATTTTCATCACTCTGGAAGAAATGGTTTGTGGTTGCACGGGAGGAAGAACTTTCAGAACTCCAAAGTCCCGAAGTCCCAAAGTTTTGAAGTGACGTGGCTTCATGGGACTCAGAAGGATAAGCAATTCGAGAGTTCGACATTCGGGGAAAATTGTTGGAAGATCTTTCAGACCTTCGAAGTCCCAGAGTCTTGAAGTTCCAAAGTGACATGGAGATGACGTCACCTGGGGGTGAAATGGACACACATGATGCATGGCATGTGTCAGTGTGTTTTGAGCTTTTGAAAGGTTGATTTGACAGGAATATATTGACATGTGTCACCCCTTGAATTGGGCCACGTGTCTGCTTCTAGTGTTTTTCCACATGGTGCTATATCCTACAGTTTGGAGACTTGGCACTCTGGAGGAACTTGGTCGAGAATTGTTAAGTATGAAGAGTCTTGAAGATTTGATGAGTGGAGTAAATCCTTGTCATTCATTGAGAGGGGACACATGACAAAAGATCCTGTGGTTTGGAGGATTCAAGGAATAAGTAGTTGCAGTTGAGGACTTTTAGAAGCCCAAAGGCTGGAGTCCATCGCGACCATTGATCACAAAGGACATGTGGCGCCAGATCCTGTAGTCTGGAGGAGTGGTACTCCAGAGGATTTGAATTACAGAATTGTTGTGAGATAAGAACTCCCAGAGGGCCAAGGTTAATATCGACTGTTAATCGGGAGACGACACATGGAGGAAGAAGGGGATCTCTGGTGGGTCAACACTTTGGGATATTGGTATTGAAGTGTTTTGGAAACTTTCGAAGCTCAAAGTTCTGGAGCTCCTATCCACCGTAGATATGAACAGAGAATGTGGACCATAGATCCACCATCCTTTGTGATTTTTCCAATTCGACACTTCAGGGTATTTGGAAGTTCGGAGTTATGAAAACTATCAAAACCCAAAGTCCCATAGTCATGGAGCTTTGATCCACCATATATATAAATAAGGAATAAGGACCGTTTATTTGTACATCCTCTGAGTATTTATAGAATAAGTGTTCTTGGAAAATGTGTTGTAATGGAGGAATATCCTCTAAAGCCCCGAAGTTCTAGAGTGCCACAGGCCCAAAGCATAGGATAAGCACCTAGTTTTTAGCACTTGGTCACAGCCTAAGGTCACATGAGTTTGGGGCCTGAAGAAAAGGGGCTAGCACCCAAATATTGTTTTTAATAACATGAAAGGGATTAAAGAAAGAGCCCACGAGGTTCATGATGTACAGACCTAAACCTAAAGAAGTAAGGAAGGCTTGTAAACCTAAAGGAGGGATCCAACATGGATCTAAGGGCCAATTTGACGTTGATTTGGAAGAATCCATGTACATTATTGCATCACCGAGAAGATAAATTGTTCAAGTATCCATAAATTCCTACTCAAAACTCAGAATTGAGCATGGAAACAACCATTGGAAAGGTCTTGAACAGTAGAAGACAGAGATGATTTTAGGGGCTAAATTTTTCTCATGGGCTAATTTTCCATGGTTTTTCCAAAAATGAGATTTTCTATTTTAAAAATGATTCGCCCAAATTCTATAGGATAAAATTATTTTACCTTAAAAATCATCAAAATTTTATAAAAACTACATAAAATCCTTAGAAATTTGAATATTTTTACAAAAATATCGCCAATCATTTATAGTTGACATATGAAGGATTAGTAGGATTCGCCAAGGTTTCTACATTTTAAAATAAATTTCCATCCTTAAAATTATCCTTGGTAGAAGATAAATGTTCACCCAGAAATTGGATCTGGACAACCAATTTCTTAGGAAATTAGCAGAAAAGAAGTTTGATATATTAATGAATCAGAATGGTTCATTTTTTCATTAAATTATTAAGGACATTTTTCTTGATAAAGTTATGTTGGCTACACATGTTTTGCAGAATTAATAGCTATCATATTAGAGTCAACACAGAGTGCAACATGATGGAGGATACTCAGGTAGACTTCAGTCAAGAAGATGAAATTAGAGGGTTGAATGTCCAGTTGGGTATGGAAGGAACCAACTCCAATGGACATGGAGGAGGAAAGGAGGAAGACATAAATTTGGCTGAGACCATTATAAAATTGCAAAAATATGTCTAGAGCCATAAGGATGATAATGAGAGGCTTATGAAGGCCAAGGAATAGTAGGAGGACTTCAATATGAAACTAATGAAGAGCTTGGTCATAATTGAGAATAAGTTGGATAAGGAGGGTGGATCTAGCAAATCAAAAAGCCACGATATCCCTGAGAAGAAGGAAAGATCAAGGAGTGGTAGGAGACATCACCATCACTCCCAAAATCATTCCCATAGGAGATCACATAGTAGCTCAAGTCCATCCCTTTTTAGGAAGCATAGGAGGTCTGGGGTGGACGAGTTGAAAGGAAAAATAAATAATATCAAACCTCCTACCTTTGATGGAGATAAAAAGAAGGATGAAGATGCTGAGACATGGCTGCTAGGAATGAGGAAGTATTTCCAATTGCATAATTATTGTTCCCATGATGAACGAGTAATTGTTATATATTAGTTGAAAGGAAATGCATCCATGTGGTGGGATCAACTTGTGCAAGTGCAACACCTTAGAGATAAAAATGTGACTTGGAAGGAATTCAAGAGGCATTTTGAGAAGAAATACATGACCAAGAGGTATTATGACAAAAATATGAAAGAGTTATTTGAACTTAAACTGGGAAGCATGACTATTGATGAATATGAAAATAGATTATTAGAATTGTTGAAGTATGTCTCCTTCATCAAGGATGAGACAGTGAATATTCAGAGGTACCCGAGTGGTATTCTATCTTTCATCAGTGATACAATCCAATATGATGATCCAAAGACTCTGGAAGAAGCTATAAGGAGAGAAAAATGATTATATGATCAGAAAAAAGAAAAACCTACTTTCCAGAAGGCTTGGGAGGACAAGAAGAAGGTTAAAAGGGAACAAACGAAAAAGGGGAACAAGCCTCCATTTTTTAGAAACAATCCTCAAGGTCAACCATCTTTTAGAGAGCATAGAATGGTTCAGGTAGGGGGGGAAAGGCCAAGGCAGAAACCCATTCAGTATTGGGGTTGTAAATGAGACCATAAGTATAGAGATTGTCCTCACAAAAGTGACAAAGTGAGAGCTGTCCACAATGTAAAACAAACAAAAACAATGGAGGACATGGGCACAAGTGTAGCTAGGATCTATGCATCCTTGGAAAACAAGCAAGTATATTTTCAATCACACATGATTGAAGTAGAAAGTATGATCAATAACCATGAATTTACTATTTTGATATATTCAGGAGCTAGTCATAGATATATATATCCTAAGGTAGTGGATAGATTTATTTTTCCAAGAGCAAGCATGAGAAATCTTGGCTGGTACAACTGGCTACAAGAGCCAAGAGAAAATTTGTTTCTCTAGTTAAATCATGTCCATTGCACATGAATGGGCTAAGTACCAAGGCAGAATTGAACATCCTGCCATTGGTTTCATATGACTATTTAATTGGTATAGATTGGTTGGAATAACACCATGCTATCTTAGACAGTCATAAAAAGGCATTTACTTGTCTAAATGAGGAAGAGAACCCAAGAATAGTCCAAGTAATTCCTAGGAAAATTATTGTCCGAGATATCTCAACAATTCAGCTGAAGAAGTGTTACAGAAAGGGCTACCAAATATTTTCAACTCATATGAAGGAAGCATATAAGGATAAGGTGCCAAATCTATAGAATCATGATGTCTTGGAATATCTTGAAGATGTGTTCAAGGAGATACCAAGACTACCCCCAAAGAGAGACATAGATTTCTCTATAAATTTGATGCATGGAGTAGCTCTAGTATCAAAGACTCCCTACAAAATGAGTACACTAGAGCTGAAGGAGTTGTAAATACAACTTGAAGAAATTATGAAGAAGGGGTATATATGCCCAAGTGTTTCACCTTAGGGTTCCCTAATATTGTTTGTGAAGAAGAAATATGGGACATTGAGATTGTGCATTGATTTCAGACAGTTGAACAAAGTGAATATAAAGAACAAGTATCCTTTGCCAAGGATCGGCGATCTCCTTGATTAGTTAAAGGATGCAAAGATATTCTGAAAGATTAATCTCAGGTTAGGATATCATCAAGTAGCACTAGCATATTTGGGTCATTTTGCAACGGCTGTTTCGACACTCTTGCGACATTATGTTGTTGACATTGTGATGAATCTAGAGTCTTTGAAAAGTCATTTTATGTCACATGGAAATTGCGATGAACTTGAACAAACGTCACAAGAGAGACAACATAGGCAATTGAGAAAAAAAAAATATCGTCGCCAATACGACAATATAGGAAAACTATGTGAAACCAACATTTCATCTCAATTGCAACACCCATTACGACAACAACTTTCATGGTTTATATAGCAAAACTATTGCAATAATTTAATTGGTTGCCGCATTGGAGACGACAACTTTTCGACAACTTTTCGTTGTTTACATAGAAAAATCATTGCATCAATTGAAGTTGTCGTCGCATGTGCGATGACAAATTTTCATTGTTTATATAACAAAAACGTTGCATCAATTGAAGTTTTCGTCGCACGTGCGACAACAAATTTTCGTTTTTATATAGAAAAACTGTCGCAACAATTGAAGTTGTCGTCGCATGTGCGACATGAAATTTTCATTTTTATATAGAAAAACTGTCACAACAATTGAAGTTGTCGTCACACGTGCGACGACAAATTTTCATTTTTATATAGCACAATTGTCGCAACAATTGAAGTTGTCATCACACAGGCGATGACATCTTTTCATTATTTATACAACAAAACTTTCGCAGCAATTAAGGTTTGCGACAACCAAAAAAAAAAAAAATTATTATTTTAGGCTGCAATTTTGATATTAATATTAATATTACCATAATAATTTTTTAATTGATATGTGCTCCATTACTAATAATTTAATAGACAATTAATGAATTCGAAGCGCTAGGACTTCTCTAAGTCGCTAAACCTAGAATCTGATGCCCTCTCTGTCAAATCCATGAAGAATCTATTCACCATCTACTCCTCAATTTCCCCTTTACAAAATAAGTCTGGCAGCATGCCCTGCCAGGAGGGATCCCTTCTGACCAACTCCCTCCTGACATACCCACTCTGTTAAAAACCTGGGCCACCCTCTGTCCTTTCCCTCTCAAGGCCAACCCTCAAATCAAGTGCTGCTGGATGTCCCTCCCTAAATTCATCCTTTGGAAAATTTGGCTTGAAAGAAACTCCAGAATCTTCAGAAATTTGATTGCTTCGCCTAGCTTCATTTTTTCCAAAGCCAAATCCCTACTGGGAGACTGCCTCTCCTACGTTTTTCCTTACACCAACTCCCTTTATCTCAACTCCCCTGATAAAGATTGGATCCATAGCTTCGCTCTAGACCTCAAAGCCCCCCCTCCTCTCACTAAGGATCAAAAAATATGGTGAACTATGGGAATTAGACTACTCTTGGGGGCTTGGAGTCGAATCCAATAATATAGCAGAAGCTCTAAGCCTTTGGCAAGGACTTATCCAAGCCCAGAAGCAAGAAATCAAAGAAATAACGGTGATAGGAAACTCCCAGATTTTAATCCAAGCTATGGTCACCAACACCTTGCCTACTCAAATGAATATGTGCCACATTCTCAAGAAAATCATGCAGCTCTCCCACCCCTTCCAAAAAATTGACTTCTTTCATGTGCTCCGTCATCTCAACACCGAAGCTGACCAATATGCCAAAGTCGCCACCCACTTGAGCAGGGGTCAGCTCTCCCTAAATGGAACTTTGGTGTTCGTCCCTCTCCCTTAGAAACACCCAGTGAGAGCTCATCTAGGCCTCCTGGGGAAAGTGGCATTCATTCCCTCCCGACCTCATACTCGTGGTAGCCCTCTTTTGCCTCCCTTTTCTGTCCCTTCTCCCATATGATGGTACTTATCTGCACTGTTTGCGTCCCCTCCCCACCCCTCCCCATCCTTCACCTCACATCCCTCCTGGACCTCCGCAAAGATCTCTTATCCCTCCCACATGGCCTCACACGATCCCCCCCTCCTCCCATGGCGACGCACGAATGAGATACCATTAAATTCAGGAAGGTGGCAAACTGCTCTTGCTCATCTTGCCTTCCCAATTCTATCTAGTTTCTTGCCTAGCTTGAGCTCCCAATATTTCCCCCGGCTAGTCTCTACCCATTTTCCTCGACCATGCCTCCCTCTTGGTATTTGTCCACTACTCTTGCAATGGATTCCAGTTCCAACTCAGCCACCCCCCCAAATCCCTCGCCCTCCCTGGAACTCGAAATCTGTAGGCTGAAATGCACGCTTAGCGCGCATAGAGGATTCTTGCTCCATTTTGACAGGGAAGGAGTTCAAAGGTTTGAAATGATGGAGGAAGATCTAATCCAGCTAAGGGAAGAAGCGGTAGAATCTCTTACCTACACAACTCAGCAAGCTAACAACAAAATTGTTGATCTGGAACCAAGAATTGAAAATATGGAAATTCAAGTTGCAGGATAGAGCCGCCAGACAAATGTAGGGGGGAAGGTGACCACAAGAACAATCTCCTCCATCCCAAGTCGGAAGGTTTAATACTGAATTCCTCTTTCCTAGAATTAGTTCTTTTTGGATCTCTGGTTCTATTCTTTGTAAGTTGGAGTATAGGCCCTTACGCAACTCAGACAATCGCGTTGTAAGCCCATTCTTATTCTGAGTTTAGTTATATTTTGGACTCTTGGATGTTATGGGAATTCTATGACTTTATAGCATGGAAACCCCTTTTGTAATATCGAAGCTCCTGCATTGATCGCAGGGCTAAATTATGTAAGTTTTTTCTACAGTGGTTATACCACTGGTTTTAATATATAAACCCCTTTCTTGTGTAAAAAAAAAATATTACCATAATAGATTTAAGACTAGTCTATTATATGAAATTTCACAATCATTCACATGATAAGTTTCAAAGGCATAATTAAAATATGTTTCTCTTTCATATGGTAGCTAACAACAAGAGAAAATATGTATTATACCATGTCATACATAACACTATTTCACACTTGCTATATGATCATTTCATACCTGCTCATTATGAAGAGTTGCATACAACCCACTCAAAACTATCATTCAAAGCAAACAACATAGCATAACCTTCAAGATGAAGACAACTAGTTAAAAATGGTATTATCCAAAGCATAACAAGTACAATTTCATGTTTAACAATTAAACACATCCATGAATTCATATCAATAGACATGCATTCAAATTAATGGACATATACAATCCTATTCATGAATAATAACTTCACTCTGCATAAATAAGAGGTCTACTCATTCAATGCATACATGACACTCAAGGGTGGTTACAACTAAGTCTTGTTAACAATACAAATATGCCACCAAATATTATTGGTTTAACATCAATCAAACTTATTCATAGTATCCCTAAGACAAATTCCTATTACCATACATCTACAACACCGTGGATGAAAGGTATCTTCACTTTTAAACATGACAATCCTTAGGAACAAGGTTAATACATTTAAACACATATACACTAAATAAAGGTAAGGATCATCAATCAATCAACCACTTAACCTTCTAGGTAAACAACCCATCAATCAATAGGCCGTTGAACATGTGAATCAATAATGCATAACATTTATACATGTCAAAACCTCCAAAGGGTGGACACCATTAAGTCTTGATGCTAATACCAATGAATGATCAAATATAAGCACTTACATCAATATTAGACATCTTCATACTGGTTACAAAATAATCTCTAATCAACAACTTCATATAGT
>JASDQU011025308.1:26575-39522 GCA_032191745.1 Picea mariana | reverse complement strand
ACGAGCAAGCATCAACCAATGAACCAGTAATGCTGCTAAAGAACAATATTGCCCATATTCACTATAGACAACATTGTTAAAAAAAATAAAAAATCAAAGGAAAATATATTGTAACAGGCCTGTTAAGTAATGCAGGAATGCAACTGTGGCACTGAGACTCACTAGTGAATGGGGAAGGACAGAAGTGAAAACCCTAGCTTGCAAAATGCAAGAACAAATCCAATTGCGGATGTAGGATCCCAACCTTGCAAAGTTGAAGAAAACACGAGAAAGCAACAAACAACAAACCAGTGAACAAGTACCAAAATGCCCAACTACAACTGCAGGACCTCAACTCTGCAAAGTTGCATCAAATAACAATAAGTAGCAACCAATGAACCAACAAGAAACCATCAACCAATCAACCAATCAACCATGAATGCCGACAAAGAACAATATTGGCCAAATTCACTGCAGACAAGATTGTATCAAAAAATCGAAAGAAAATGTATTGTAACACACCTGTTAAGCAAACATTCCAGGACTTGAGTCCTGTCAAGTAAACATTTAAGGATGTGAGGACCATCGAAATGCATCCCACTGTGTAAACATTTAATAAATTTGCAGTTTGCACAGTTGGCATTCTACATCCACAATTGGAACTGCTCTTTTGTCGTTCCCCATTCACGGGTAAGTTTCACTGCCATGGTTGCATCCCTATTCGTTGTTTTTTTTTTTCCATTTTGCATGAAATAATTTTCAATACTAGGAGGGATCAAAATCCTCTTGCATAAAATCTTTGTATGTGACTACTACGACCAGAGAAACATCACTGTAATGTTGTCTTGGTCTTGTTCCTGAACGCCAATGTTCGACATGGAACCCACCTCCATCACATCCATAATGACATATAAAAAATAAATTGAATTTTCTCCTCACATACAAAGATGTTCTGCAAAAGGATTTTGACTCAAGGATCTCTAGTATTGAAAATTTTCATTTGCAAATTGGAAATAACAAACAACAAACAACCAATAGGAAGGTAAACATGGCATCGAAACCCACCCATCAATGGGGAACAACAGAAGCGCAGTTCCAATTGCGGTTGCAGAATCCCAAGCATGAAAACTACAACAAGAGCAACAGGAAAACAAAAGCAACAAAACAGGAAAATAAGAAACCAATGAACAAGCAATGAGAAAGCATCAACCAGTGAACCAGTAATGCCACTGAAAAACAATATTGCCCATATTCACTATAGACAACATTGTATAAAAAAAACATCGAAGGAAAATGTATTGTAACAGACCTATTAAGTAAACATTTAAGGTTGTGAGGCCTGTTAGGTAAACATTTAAGTCTGTCATGACCGCTGAACGGTCTCGCGCTATGTAAACATTTAAGAAAGAGCAAGTTTGTGACGTATGAAAAATAATTATTTTATTATTTTATAATAATATAAAAAAATAATAATCCCTAGATGGGGTGTTATTGGAGAACATGTTTCAAGAGGATCGGACAAGCTATGACCACTATGACGCCAACCACATGACAGGCACGTGCCACCCCTTCTTGCCCCAGACATGCACTTAAATCAACCTCACGTAAACCAGAGCACCATTAATCTAAGTGCACCCTAATCTAGCTATCCTCCACCAACAATTTTGGCATTATGAATTGCACCAGGGGAATTTGCAGCTTCATTCTTCCATGGCCGAACTCTTCATCGAATTGTGTCCCCTTGAGTTATTCCTTCGCTACCTATCCTTCCCTCCTGTGCTTATTAGCCTTCACAATGTCTCAAACATGCCGAGACAAAGGGGGTAATCCAAGTGCGGCTCGGCATGGAAGCCCAGTCGACCATGCTTGGCTATCCGCCCCCCACCTACACCATCCCATAGCTCTTCACCCTCATCACCCTCCTCGCCATCCTCCTCGTCCTAGTCTGGCCACAACCTCAACAACCTCCTGCCCCTCTCCTCACCTTTTGCGTGCAAGGTGGAGTGGTTTGATCTCTCCAGAAACTCTCTGGGGTTCAATCCAGGACCACTCTCAGATTTGGCCTCCACTTCACAGCCAATTCCAGTCGCTCCTCCTAATTCTCTTGCGAACACGGCAGCCCAGTCACCCCCAACCTGACCACACTGCACCAAAACTCAAAGTGAAGGCTATGAAGCCAGCGATGGACCACAACAAGTGCCTCACTCCTATGTCGAATCTACATCTAAATTGCAAGAAGGCCTTGCAATTCTGCAAGGCCTGTTCTTTGAGTTATGATACGACCTGGACAACCTACAATTTTGAATGGCGATCCTGGATGGGAAGGCAACACAATTCCTGCAAATTCTCTCAACATTGCAGGAAGTTTTCCACTCTTCAGTTGGAGAAGCAAATGCAATCGAGGTTAAGCCATCGTTTCTGGCACCAGCTCCGCACGGGTCTACGAAGGAAGAAGCGACACCATTCGAGGAGGAAGCAACATCACTCGGGGACCCAATGCCTAACGCCACCTCCTTGGACATGTGGCCACACTACAAGCCTACCACCTGACTTGCACATGTGTCTCTTTGCCTAGTTAGCGGGGTTTCTAACTTATATTTTGCCACATAGGCCCTATAGTCATATTTTGTCTGTTTCAGCTTATGTGAAGAAAGGACAATCCGGTCACCCACAGAGGGTTGTATTTTTGTTTTTAGACATTGTAATTGTTATGACTAGTAATTTAAGACTCGGCTTCTTGACCTGTTCGACTGGCTGAACTGGTTTCCCCTCGGGGCACTTCAATGTTTATAGTCTGGAACAAAACGATGATACTGTAATTTCTTTTTTTTTGAAGGATTTTTATACAATCTTACTTACAATATATATATATATATATATATTAACAATAAAAAAAAGATAATAATAATAGAAATAGTTCAAACAATAGAGACTCTGCAAAAAACTTTAGTCAAAGGACAAACTAATATGAAGTCAATTAATAAAAAACTGACTCCCGATGCTCAAAACTTTGGATATGTAAACATTTTAATAAAAATAGTAAAAATTCAGAAAGGCCGTAGATGATCGAAAACTTTAGATATACTAACATATAAAACATTGGGAATAGAGAAGCTGACAATAAGACCTCCAATTTGTTATCCAATCAGATCATGACATATATGGTATTTTTTATTGTATACAAATCAATGTTTTTAGTTCTCTAGTTCCAACAATATAAATTATGCAAATATTTTTAATCAAAAGACAAACTAATATGAAATCAACAAATTATCGATCATTATAATCAAAGGAGAATACAAGCTTGAAATTGAAAAACATTTGATCTTTAAAAATTTTAATTTTAATTATGAAATCAAATAATTTCAATGTATCAATTATTAAATATTGACTGCCACAAACATTTTACTCATTAAAATACTACGAAAAACATTTTAGCCATAATTTTCGAGACTGACCCATATAAGCAATGTATAAGTTCCACTCAACGATATGCGCACCCATATACACTTAATATATTCAACGATAATAATTAAAGCAAAATATAGAAGGTACATCGGTGGAATGTATATATTTATATACAATTTGCGGATGGAAAAGATATATCACCAAGATCATTATAACGACATAGTTTTAACAATTAGAATTTATAAAATCAAATGCATTGTACGCTAAGACACATCATGCACTGTAACCTAAGACACATCGCTTTGCAAGTTGGTTTAAGATAAATATTTTATAATTTTGTTACAATTGTAAAATTTGTAAAATAGTGAGATAATCATTTTAATTATGATTATTGTGTTAATATGAGTAGATGTTGTCAACATGGTGTAGATGTTAAATAATTTTAAGATTTTTCTTATAATATAATGAAAAATGATTTAGTTTGATAAAAATATGATTTTTTCTAATTATCATTCTTAAAGTATATTTCTAAATAATATTATGTATGTTTACAACAAAATGAGAAAACTAAATAAATTTAAAATGTTCATCTCAAACAAATTGTGTTATTGTCATTATATTAAAATTTGAAGAAGATGGATTCACATTCTTGATAATATTATTTATCCTTTCAATCAAGTGAGGAAAGAAAGAAAGTGAGTAAATTTTAAATGATGAAATTAATCTTAAACATATACATATACATAATGTTGTTTATCTACAAATTGTGTCACTATAATAACACTAAACAATATAGATTGGCATTGATCATTCTCCATAATGCTCCGTATACTTTCAACCAAGAAAGAAAAATAAGTAAAATTCAACCTAGATTTATTTTAACCTAATATCTATCAAATACCAAAAGAGATCAAATCTATCTAGGTACAAACCTTTCGTCAAATTTTATATTAAAAACAATAAAAACTTTTTATAAACCTATTACCAAAATAATACATTACATATTTTGCAAACTATTAAATTATCATTTTTACAAACTCCGAACACTTACACACAAATTTTATTTAAATTATATATTAAAAAAAAATAATAACCACATCCACATACCTACAATCTTATTCTATGTGTTTTTCTATATGACATCATCCCACGCTCAATACATAGCGCCTTGAGGTTACTTCTTATTATATGTGTTTGTCTATATGACATTCTCTCACGCTCAATACATAGCGCCTTGAAGTTCCTTCACAATGGATCGTTGATTTATCTTCCACGTGCAAATCAATCCTAAATATAATAACAATTGGGCCAGATATATATCCTTTGGCCACTATTTAATTTCTCATTTTTTCCCACCATTTAAGCTTTGAAATGACATGGTTATTTCTTTTTAAATCAATGGATGATTTGGACTTCAAACATATTTTCAACTTTAATATATTCTTACAATGATGTTAAATATGTTCAAATGGTAAAAAGAACGCAAGCTTGAAGATCCTTTGTGGGATCTATGTTGTTTACGCATTAGGTTGTTCGGTTACCTCACAAAATATATAAACTTATTGTTGGAACTATGTCTTAAAAAATCTCGTATCCATATTTTATAAAAGTACATGTTTAATGTGTGTAGTTTGAGTGGGCTTAATGGTTAATAGCATGTGGTTTCTCCTTAGAGATAAACTTATTATTTTTAAATATAATCAGCGTTACTCTAAGATTTTTTGCTCTAGTACATGTATGATGGTGAACATTAACAAAATTAAGGTTATGATAATTAAATCTAAAAAGATAAATTACATTAATTTCATGTATGACAATAACAACTTGGAGGAACTAATTTCATACAAACATCTCCAAATCAATCTTCATCACAAACTTAACTAACTATATCATTGAGAAAAAGATATACGGAGGGAGAAAAGATAATTATGGAATTGAAAATAATTGTAAATAAACATAACTTTGATTATGGGATTGAAAATAATTGTAAATAAACATAAATTTTGGTTATGGGATAAAAAAAACTAACTTTGTGGTTGCAACATCTCTAGAGAATGGTGGAGAAAGATAGAGAAAATCCAAAAGTGTTTTATAACTTATAATCTCAAAATTAAAGGAAATACACCATATCATATCATCCTCATAGAAGTGAGTCTTTCCCGCATTGAGAGCGCAACTATGACTAGGTGCTTAATGTACAAGAACAACATAAAAAACATGGAAGGCAATAGGCTTCTAAGATTGCTTGAAACTCTAGTCAAAATTTCCTGTGGGCATAAAGATGCCAAGTCTTGGCTAAATCATTGGGGAATCAAGGAAGATGCCATTGTATCTCTATGTTTTGAAAATCGACTTGCTAAAATAAGATCAAACTCTCATGAGATCCATAGTGAAACAATATGTTGGACAATTCCTAAAACATAGTGGGTCGAAAAAATTTGTCATCTTTGTGACACTAAGAGGGTTGAAAATGAAAATCACTTTATCTTAAAATGTCTTACATACACCTACATTAAATCACAATGTCAAAATATTTGTTTCAATACCAAGTTTGGTGACCTTTTAACTTATTAAAACTATGTTTATTTATGAATGTTTTTTTTTAACTTTTCAAACACACAAATAAAATTCTAGAGCAAATTAAGAAAAAAAACACTTTTAAAATACACATAATGTATATCACTTTTTTCGTTTTGTTTCATTTTTTCATCAATTTGGTTATAAAAATGGCAATGTAATTATCTAGGAAAAATAAATAAAAAAATACATAATATTAATAATTGGAGATAATTTATAAATGAAGAAAGATAGGAACTTCCTGAACCCGGAGGGAAACCCTAGCTATGCCCATGCGAGCCACTGCATGATTGATTCAGGATCCACCGCAGCAACATACCAACACAGATCTAGCGTGAGCTGACACCAGCTCTGATCTGCAACTATGAGCGCTGAAGAGGGCGGGAAACCCCCCTCATATAGCAACATTACAACCAATGATAGATCAGGAACGCGAGCAAAACGACCCGCGTTTGAGCCGCCACAACAAATCAGGGAACAACTCTTTGCCAGAGAATAGGGATTCAACAAAGAAATGGAGACGAAAGCCAACACGTCCCATCCAAAAGCACCTTGTGGATGCGATCCTGGAAAATGCATCTCGCAAATGGAAAAGCCCCCAAGATACATTATAAGCTCAACAAGGGTAGGGGAACATACCCAGTTCATGCAAGAACATGCCCTCATTGACAAATTTCTGGGACTCTGGCCATCTGAAAGGGATCTGAACAAATGGATCAAACACTGGTGGAACCCTAAAGGTGACTATGAAGTTCATATCAGCTCCAAAGGCTTCTTCACAATCATATTATATAACCCAGAAGACAAAGATCACATCTTTGAGAACGGCCCATACTTCTACAACTCGGCAGGGTTATTCTTAAGATTCTGGACAGAGCGCTTCAGCCCGGACAAGGAGGACTTCTCAATGGCACCTATCTGGATCCGTCTCTACTCCCTTCCGCAGGAGTTCTGGTTGGAGGAGATTCTCATGGGAATAGGAAACACAATCGACCAATATGTCAAAGCCTCAAAATCCACAAGGCAACGGAAATACACCTCATATGCCTGAATATGTGTTTACATGAACATAGCTAAAGCTTTACCAGGAGCAGTAACGCTGGAGTATCAGGATGAAGATTGGTCACAAACCCTTAACTATGAACACATCCCTTTCAGATGCAGAAAATGCCATGAACATGGCCACCTGTTTCAGGACTGCCCACTCAATCAACAAGCTTTCAAATCCAGTCAAAATATGCAAAAAGATGGCTTCACCACGATCTAGACAAGGAAGAGAAATCCCCCCCGAAGGCAAACAACTGACCCCAAACCTAGGATCTTGACCAGGAATGCTTACGATATACTGAGCCAGCTACCAGAGGATGAGGAAATTCAGGATCCACATGAAGGATTACAGAAGAACAAAGACCAGAACTCTACACCCTCCTCTTCCGGTCCAAACAAATAGATCCATGCAGACGAAAAAGGGGATGGAGACGGAGATACCTTAATGCAAGTGGATGCACAAGACCTAGCAGGTATTGATTTGGAGAAACTAGAAGAAGCTCTCAATCAGAAGGATCTGCAAGCCCTTCCTGAAGAGCAACTCAAAAAGGTACACAAATTCTTTCTTGATTCAACAGCGGGATCCACAACATGCTTAGGCATAGCCACTAATTCAAGCTCAGGCTCCAAAAAGATACCACGCGAGAACAAAAGGAGGGGACGAAAACCAGTACATCAACTAATCAAAGAAGCAGGAAATCTCATGATCAACTCAGGTCAGATACATAAGCTCTCGGAGGGATACCTCCACCCACACCCATTCTCATAATGATGAAGATTATCACTTGGAACATTAGAGGACTCAATGATAGATCCAAGCAAAGGATTCTCAGGGACTGCATCAAAGATGAAAGCCCAGATATTCTAATGTTGCAAGAAACGAAATGTGTAGGAATGGAAGCCGAAACCATTTTTCAAAGCATATGGAAAGGTTGCAATTACATCCAAACGGACTCCTCGGGAGCCTCAGGGGGTTTACCCATACTATGGAACCCAAGCCACACTACTCTTAGTGGACCCTTTTCCACTGCAAGCACCTTGTCTGCTCACTTTGAAATAATAGGCTCCGATCAGGAGGGAACCATCACCAATGTCTATGGACCCCAAGGACAACAGGAAAAGATCAAATTCATGGAAAGGCTGGCCCAAGTAAAATCACTGGCAGCCACACCCAACTGGATCTTAGGAGGCAACTTCAATATGATCATGTCACTGGAGGAGAAAACAGGCGGGAGCAAGAGACTTGAGCAAGATAGTGGTAAGTTCAAAACTCTTCCTGAGCAGCAAAAGTTAGTAGACATAGAGAACAACAATGGTACCTTCACATGGTCCAATCGTAGGTCAGGAAACCAGCATGTAGCTTGCCGACTGGATCACTTTCTCATGATGGAGGAATTGATTGAAAGAGACCTTTGCATATAAAGCCTAATTCTCCCCAAAGTGGGCTCTGACCACTAGCCAATCACCCTACAGCTGGCTCTAGAGGCAACACCTAAATTTAAACCATTTCGATTTGAGAAATTTTGGCTCACACACCCAGATTTCCAACAGCTGGAAAAAACTTGGTGGACTCAAGCTGAAGTAAACCATGGCACCAAAATGTACAGATTCCAACAAAGGCTCAAACATTTCAAGCAACTGCTCAAACACTGGAACAAAAACACTTTTGGCAATATATTTCAAAGCATTAAGGACACAGAGAATAAACTAGCTGAGATACAAAGAATCTTTATCTCAGGGGCTCGAACTGATGAGCTCATGAAGGAAGAGAAGGAGATACAGATGCAATTGGAGCAAAGAAGAAAATAGGAAGAGATACTATGGAGGAAGAAATCTAGGGTGCAATGGCTTAAAGAGGGGGAAAATAATACACAATTCTTCCACAAAACCATGATACACCGACGACACATCAACAGAATAGCCCGTCTGGAAAATGAACAGGGAAACCTGATCAGAGAGCACACCCAAATCGAAGAGGAGCTCAATAGATACTACCAGAACCTCCTTACGGAAACCAAGGTGAACATAAATGAAGCCATCACTTGAGTTACGAGTCATATACCCTCACTAGTAACCCCTGAACAGAACGCAGCTCTCATGAGGAAAATTACTCAGGAGGAAGTGGACCAAGCAGCAAAGGCTATGCCCGTAGGAAAATCTCCAGGCCCAGATGGCTTCACCACTGACTTCTTCCATCACTGTTGGGACATAGTAAAGAAGGATGTCTGGGAGGTCGTAGAGGAATCACGAACGTCGGGTCAAGTTCTCCAGGCTCTCAACACCACCTTCCTCACTCTTATTCCAAAGGAGGAAAGAGTAACAAATCCCAAACAGTTCAGGCCCATAGCCTTATGTAATGTAATTTACAAGATCATTACCAAGGTGATTGCAAATCGCCTCAAGCCAATACTGCCCTATGTCATTTCCAAGGAACAAGCTGGTTACGTCGAAGGAAGACAAATTATGGGTAGCGTCATCTTAGCACATGAGGTGATCGACTCTCTCAAATCAACAAAAACTCCAGGTATGTTAATCAAACTTCATCTCTCAAAAGCTTTTGATAAAGCTAGTTGGCAATACCTTAGAGTTATCTTAAATTCCTTTGGTTTTGACCAAAATTGGGTAAATTGGATTTTGAACCTCACCTCTTTGGCCTTTTACTCTATCCTAGTCAATGGAGTCCCTTCTCGACCTTTTTCTCCCTCCAGAGGTATTCAGCAAGGGGATCCATTATCACCCTTCCTTTTTGTGCTCATGGTGGAAGGCTTGGGCCACTACATCAAATCAGCGATTCTAGAAGGATACCTCAAAGGCTTACCCTTGCACAACATTCAGCCAGCCCCCTCACACAGCCAATTTTTTGACGATACCCTTCTCATGAATTTCCCCACTACTCGCGAAGCCAACAAGCTCAACTCCATCCTCTCCGACTTCACAGAAGCCTCTGGCATGACGCTGAACCTAGACAAATCCAAGCTCTTCTTTTTCAACACTCCAGCTATGGTTCAGTCACATATCTCCAAACTCCTGGGCATCCCCAAGAGCTCCCTTCCGTCCAACTACCTGGGCATTCCTCTCACAGGAGCACCAGCCAAATCCATCTCTCGGGACAACCTCCTCCTCTCTATCTCAAATAGACTGGCTAACTGGACTTTCAGACCGTTAAATATTGCAGCCAAACTAGTTCTGCTAAAATCGGTCTTACAGACCCTACCCACCTATCTCTTCACCACCTTAGCAGCTCCCAAACAAATCATTCGAGCTATAAGAAACCTCCAGAGAAATTTTCTTTGGCAAGGCCTGCATCCCAACAAGAAATAGGCTCTGGTAGGCTGGGATAAGGTTTGCGCACCAAAAAGTATGGGTGGCCTTGGGCTCCAAGACCCCGGAAAACTCAACCAGATAATGGGGGCCAAGATATGGTGGAGATGGATTAAAACATCAGATTCCCTATGGGCACAAATCTGGAAGAACAAATACGCTCCCTCCATGTAGACTGATCAACTGATCAGACACAATGTCCAAATACAGGGTTCAAACATTTGGAACACATCCTGGCAAAACAAAGACCTAATATAGAAACATGCCTTTTGGGAGATCCACAATGGGGGTAGTGCAATGTTTTGGCAAGACTCATGGCAACAACTTAAACCTTTAAAGGAACTAGCAGAGCTAACACCCCTCCAACAAGATCTTAATCAAGATCCTCCACTCAAGCTAAAATATCTATGGAAACCCCTCGAGACAAGACAGCTGTGGCGATAGTGGAAGACCTCCAGCCAAGACTTAAGAGTCCCAGATGACTTAAATCTGTCAGCCTGACACCACCATGCAAGACACAGGAAAATCCCCATTAGAGAAGGTCCAGACATCCTCATATGGGGACACTCCCCAACTGGCAATTTCTCGGTAAAAGAAGCCTATTACTTACAAGGCAATTACCACAATCAGGAAACAGACAATATTTGGAATAAAATCTGGAACAAGGCACTTTGGCCAAAGGTTTCCACTTTCCTTTGGTTAATCATCCATAACAGAATTCTAACTTGGGAAAATCTTAGGAGAAGGTGCTTCATTGGGCCCTCAATTTGTGTCTTATGTGAATGTCAAGAGGAGACCAAGGAGCATCTTTTCAATGGCTTTCATTACAGTTAATCTATCTGGCACCAGGGAGCTCAAATAATGCACAGATCCAACTGAAACAGAGGTATCATTAGAGATACTATTGAAAATTTGGACTCAATCAATTACAACAACCCCATACTGAACTACATTTGGCAACTCCTCCCAGGGTTTATTCTCTGGCAAATATGGAAGGAGAAAAACAAATGCATCTTCCACTCCACAGAATCTACTCGAGATTCAACCTGGGACAAAGTTGTCATGCTCATCAAAGAAACAATCAGAAGTAAGAACTCGCAACCAAGGGACAAGGAATGCAACCAGGTGGAATTATGTACTCTATAAAGGTGGCAGCTCATATTAAATGACTCATTGGCAATCAGAGCACCCAAGAATCAAAACATCAGTCCAACCACCTGGACCCCTTCTCCAACAGGATTCATAAAGATTAACTTTGATGGAGCTTCAAAAGGAAATCCAAGACCCACCGGCTATGGAGCTGTGATCAGGAACCCCAAAGGGGAAATTCTAATCCTAATAGCAGGATATCTGTGGGAGACCACAAACAATGTAGTGGAACTAATCGTCCTATTGCAGGGCCTTCAAACTGCAGTATCTCTGCACAGTCATACAATCATCTTGGAGGGTGACTCACAAATCATTATCCATCTTATCACTAAAATCCTCCATGGGGAAAGCCCACAGAAAATCTCTCCCAACTGGCGTCTCTCGAGGATGCTCGAGGACTTCAAAAGCATCCTCAAGGACAACCTCAACATCATCCCTTCTCATGTAAAGAGAGGGGCAAATAGAGTGGTTTATTGCCTGGAAAATGAAGGAGTTTCCAGGGAACTCGAATAGATATTTTGGGAAGCAAGCAGCTTTGAAGCCTCAGACATATCCAAGCAATGTCAAACTCTCGCCAGCAAGGATTTCCAACCCCTGGATGGGGTGCCATGCGGAGCAGGATGGGCACGAGGAGAAGCGCTAGGAGAGGCCATTAATGGCGACCAACTGCCCTCATATCCCCGCATCACTATAGCCAGCCTCCACCTTTTGATGGGGCCTCTCACTCGCGCGAACAGGTCGACTAGCCAGAGAATTAAGCCCTTGGCCTTAATGGATTAATGTCTATCGCCACCATTTATGCCCTTATCAACCCTCTCGACAGCCTTTTAGAATGCATTTGCAGCTCACAGAGCCGAGCAAGAACAGACACGCAGGGGAAGTTCTGGCTCTCATCCTCATTCTCATCATGACACGAGCTAGAGGAAGACCCCACAATGGATCAGGGTGGTACGCGGCCGAATCTCAGCGGAAAAGGAACAAATGATTCAAGAGAGCTCTGGTTCTTGCTAAGAGGAAGAGACCCAGGGAGCCACAACAGTATATTTTCCCCCTAGAACTTATGTCGAGGAAATTCTGTCGATGGAACTCCCCCACGACTTCTCTGAAAGTCACATGTTTACGGTCTCGGACAATTAGAACCCCCCGGCGTGCATTGGAGCAGAAGCACCACCTCCCCACCCGCAAGAAGAACATGGTTCCAGCGACACTCCCACTGAGGAATTCTCCACCTTCTTGGTTGAGGAAGAGTCGTCGAAAGGCAACAATGAATTGCAGTTGTAGAGAACGCAGAATGCACATCAGGAGACAAACGCTAAGCACAAGTTGCCACCCCCGCCACCACTTCTTCACCTGGAGCACCTGAACTTGATCTTCGAGGTCCGCAGCATGGTGGACGACCAAATCTTCAGGGTTGTTCGTGCTAGCCAATGCCTGGATATTATGTATGCAATTTACTCCAGTGCCAC
>JASDQU011025305.1:3724-29957 GCA_032191745.1 Picea mariana | reverse complement strand
ACTTGGATTATATGGTTAAAAAGGATTAAATTGCTCTATTATTGATTCACCCCCCTCTTAGTAATCCAACAGAAACCTACGCATATGCTTGTTGTTTAACTGATAGGGCACATATATGTGGAAAAATGTGTTTTTTTAGCTCTATAAGGTACAAAATGGGACTTCAAGTCTGAATAAGGAAATGGAAAGGCCATCCAAGAAAGTTGCATGGGGTGAGGAAAAAATTGTTGTAATAGATGCCTCCTAATGTGTGAGGTTAGAGGAGTATCTGGGATGGCCGATATACATTATAATTCCCAGAAGTGGAGTAATGGAGACTCAGTTGGAAGTGCTAGTTACTCATGAGAATATTACAATCCATAATGACTTTGTACACATGGATGCCAATCTGAATTACACTACAGATCCATGTGGAAATATAGCAAACAGTTGTTCATGGACATGAATAGGCAATGCAAAGTAGACACATGCCATAGGATTTCATAGTCACGAACAAGGCCCAGTGGAAACCAGTCTCAAAATCAATATGAAGATATGTGTATAAAATGGAGTATAATATGATCTCCCATGATCACTGAAGTCATATAGTTACTGGTCCAATGAAAGACAACAACAAATTAGGAAAGATGCTACTATAAGCTGGAGGTATTCTACATTATCCTCTGAAGGTGCAAGTCTACATCATATGAATAGAGGATGTAACACCTTGTTTCCCCCAGTTTGTAATTAATCATAAAATAGGATTACCATGCTAAGGCATATGACAGTGTAAATGTATTATTGTTTAAGTTGCCAATAACTAACGATGGGGGTGAAGCCTTGAAAATACTAGCCATGATATCACTAGAGGAAAGAATGTGAAAACTATAAGAGAGGGTTCATTATATCAAATAACCCCAAATTTCCCTTGATGGGGATAATAATTCTCGTTTAGATTCCAAGGAGAGAAACCAATTAATAAATAAAGGACCATGGGTTGAATTATCAACCACTCCCATAAATGGAAGCATGGTCTAATTGTAGAATGTCAACCTGAAGTACCACTGGGTATGACAGACCAAGATGACCCAAGTTTCCTTCTGACATAAGGAACATGATGGGTCGAGAACCATCCTAGGGAAAATATATAAGAAAATTGGAGAGGAGAGCATGCGCAGCTCCCTAGCGGATGATGAATAGAAGGCCATGAGCTTGATGTCAAGTGAGCATTTGATAAACCTCTCACAGGGCCATGGCAAAGAAAGAAATCTCTGAACGTTGCAAAGAACAGAACCCGAGCAGAAGTTGAAAAAGAGAAAGAATCCTTGATAACCGCGAGAGTTCCCTGGTGATATAATGGCTTGGCACGAGGGTGGCTAGAGTGTTAAGAATGAATTCCTTTGAGCCTATGGTCAGGTGGAAGGACAAACAAACATAGTCAGTTAGTTGGCTACCACCTATAATAGATGAGTAATCACATATATTTTGTATTTAAGTGGTACTATGAGTTAAGGTTGGATATTCCATGAATGTTGCAGGGATGGTTATATTTGCTTAATGATTTATACTGTATTCCTTCTTTTATGTCTGCTTAATTGTGTAATTAGGAAAGTAGGAAATTGCATGAATTGGATGTGTTTTTATACTCGTAGATGCTTACGTCTTGTAGTGGCTTAAGCCAGAGCCACAAACTGTGAGTTCGTCAACCATGGGCATAGTTTCATGTATACTGGTCAAACCTCCTCATTGTTCCGAGTCTCTCGGAGGACATAGTATGTTAAGCTTAGGAGAGGTAGTGCATATATGCACAGGCTCTTTTTGAGGAAAGCAGAGACCGAGAACCACCTAAGTTCTAAACTTGATGAAGGAGCACAAGAAGAGTGCAGAAGACCCTTCTAAGTGTTAATACCATGAGAAAGAGCACAACGCTCTTAATCCTTCATAACTGACGAAGCTCAGGAAGGATAGTGAGACTCAAGTATCTAAAGGGAATATCCTTTCATTTGGAAGATGAATGGATGAGATCCATTCAGGAGGATACGAGGTCTGTCACGACCATTAGATTTGAAGGAGGAGCGTAGGTGTTAACGCCTCGACTCCTTCAGTCTTCACAAGATCAATGAATGTTGGTAATCATCGTGAAGGGGATGGATCCTCCAAAACCTGAAGTCACGATGTGATATAGACTGTAGATCCAAGTATCTATCGAGACCCACCTTGACTGTCGGATATATGAGTGCGGAGTTCGCGCGATGGGAGAATCGTGCGTTGGTGCGATTAAACTTACGAAACTCAAAGTTGCGATGTGATTTGGACCATTGGATCGAGGAATGTCATGGATCATCCAATGACCTTCCATATCAATGCAAGGAGTACGTGGGATTTTGAAATTCCCTAAGGACCAACCTTAGAAGAGACTAGCCCTTTTCAGAAGCGCAGATGAGGTCCAAGAGGCGAACTTGTTTCAAGTTCGTAAGCTCAGGAGGAGGAGCAACAGTTACCGTTGAATTGAGAATTGTGAAAGATATGGACCGTTGGTATCCACATCCAAACAATTAGAAGAGCGCACAGGAGGAGATCAGATTTGGGCCATCAAATCTGAGCACGAGGACCAACAGTCATTGGATATAAGGTAAGGTGCACGATATTTAACGTTTTCATGTACGGGAGGGTGGACTGACCAAGGTCCCGAAGTCGCAAAGTTGATCCTAGCCATTGATTGCTAGGAGACACGTGTCAGTATATTAGTAACTTCAGGGAAATCACTTCGAGAGTTTTAGATTGAGAGTTGAAACTACCGAAGCCTGAAGCACCGAAGCGGGGAAGTGCCGAAGTGCCGAAGGGTCGAAGCGCCGAAGCACTGAAGAACCGAGAGTCATCGATCTATGAGGGGACACTTGTCAACAAATTGCGAGCTTTGGGTAAATTGCATTGGGGTTTCAGTTGAGAGTTGATATGTCCAAACCCCGAAGACCCAAAGTGAATCTGGACCGCCAGATCCAAAGGGACACGTGGCAACAGGTGGACCTTGAAGAAATATGTTCAAGAGTTTTCGGTTGAGATTTGAGACTCCCGAAGTCTGGAGAGTTGAAAAGCTGAAGTAAATCTCAATTTCTCGATCATCTAAATCAGATCTGAACCCTCATATCGTTCAAAGTAAACCTCAAGCATCAGATCACCCAAGTGGATCTGAGTCGTCAGATACCATGAGTTCAGGAGGAGGCAGTTGAGACTTGATAATTCCAAAGTCCAGATATGCGAAGGAATCAGAGTCATTGATCCAGGGGGAGACATGCATCAGTGGATTATCAACTCCAGATAAAATCCTTTGGAGGAAGGAAAGAGTTGAGAATTTATATTCCCGAAGGCAGAATTCGCGAAGGAGATCCTGACCACATATTTGAAGGGACAAGTGTCGACAGATCTTACACTTCGGAAGATTGTCATATAGGAAAGAGAGAAAGTTTGAGAGTTGAAACTCCCGAAGGTCGAAAATTCAGAATCAACCACAGTCGCTGATTGGACAATTGGCCAGAGGAAGGTAAAGAATAGACAACAATCGTTGATCAAGAGGTATCACCAAGGAATTGGAGATCAACGGTCGAGTTGGATTGTGGGGCCAGAAATTGCTCGGATGTTAAAAATATGAGAGCGGGCCACAATTTATACCATAGTTTTAACAAAGTGATACGTGGTAGTTGGAGGTGAATTGCGGGGTGAAAAGTGAGTTGGCCTAAAACCACTCTTGCCCACGTCTGCAATCATAGTTTTCCATGAGGTCATAGCCGAGGGCCATATGAAGGAAGGGGATAATGAAAAAGGAGCTAGCACCCAGACTCTAAGATTTTGTAAGCGAGAAGGGGAAGGTCGCAGGTACCATTAGACCTGCACCTGGAAGTCAAGAGGGTATGCGTTTAATTTCAAAGCAAGAACATCAAGGTCTCAAAGTGTCGTTTGAATTTAGAATTGGAGATCCTTAACCGGTAGGTCAGACTGGTTCCTTGACTTTCCAAATTAGAAAACATAAATGGAGAATCTGTACTTTAAGAAAAGGGAAATTTTTTTATGCCCCATCGTGGGTGTGTTACATAAGAGTTGAGGTCGAACACAATGAGAATTCATTTGATTACCAGTCATTAAGGTATACCATTAACAAATGTGAGACAACCTACTGATATTGAAAGTAGGTATCAAGGCACCGAGTACATTATTACAAGTGTGAATAAGGGTGTTGAGGTCAAACACTTGAAGAATCCATCGATGAGGAGACATTGATGTATTCCTAACTTTTGATGGTGGGAGAACCTGCCACTAATGACTGCAAGCCTCTAGATACTCATAGGACTCTAGGACTCATTTCCAAAATAGATGAGCTGGATTCGATGGAAGGAGACCCACTGAAAGGAGAGCATTAGGGAATCTCTCATTAGTCAGCACAATGTACAAAGAAATAACTTTTTGATTAGGAGGATATCAGAAGAATAATATATTCACGAACCAATGACCCTTTGTGTCTCTTGCATGCACTAGATGCAAGTAGTGCATGGAAGAGACCCTTTAAATAACAACCAATGATGGAGACTGACAAAAAAGGAGAGGTAACCACCAATAAGGATAATGGAATCCAAGACAATGCATGAATCCTAATGTGTGAATAGATTTCTTGCCGTTGAACACAAGGGAAACCCCCCAGTTAGTGACCAATGAGGAGATGTCGATTGTTGGGTTCAAGGTTACCTACCCATAATGAAAATAGGACTAGGGTGCACAATAGGAATAAAACTACATGTGACTCTGAGACACACTGAGGGTATGGTCAACATGCAAATTCAAGAGTTTTGAGAAATGGACTACATAAGCTTATAGACATCCTTTGAATGAGAGCATGAGACATATGGATAACTCAAGCAACATAGACTTGATGATAAAACTTCATGATGCAGGAGGCATCAATGAAATCTCCATAGGGACTGGAAGAATAACCAGTCGGAGGAGTAAACTTTAAGTAATGATATCAACTTCCTAAGATCATGCTAAACCCAAAATTTGGATGACAATGGACTCAAAAGTTTGTGCTCCGTTCAAAGGCAACATGACTACTACCGATATGAGATGATATTATTTTCCCGCTCATACTTTTTTTTTTTTGCATAGGCAAAGAAATGTTATGATACATGAGAGGAAACAAGTGTCACAAGTAAGAAACTAGCTCCAAACAGTGGAACATACCTATGCTCCATGCAAGGAAGTGCATGTGTGGTATGGACACTCGGGGGAATGTTTCCTCCTAGGGTACAGGGTGTCAATCTGCAAATGATATAAACAAGGCTCTACTTGTCTAGTGATGCAAATTTTTGAGGTAAGAGGATTATAATGAGAAAGTGAGAACCGACTGTTGGCCCTTGGTTATGGAAGGAAGCGAAGAACAAGGAAGAAAAGGGAAAAATCAAACTTCGTGGAAGACACAGTGACTGATACTGGGTCGAAGTGAGCAAAAGAGCAGAAAAGATGGAGCGAAGCCCAAGAAAGAAATCCATTGGATGAGGAGATTGGGGATAACAGATAAGAAAGGAAGAAGGATCATGGATGACTCATAAAGAGGAAAAATCCACCATTAGATTCTTTGGAGAACCTCACGAGAAGGAAGGAAAGACAGGATGGAGAAGCCGTGAAAACATGGTTCAAGTTGACCTAGGGTTTTAGACACCTAGGGTTTTGGTATCTAGGGTTTTGGACACTTAGGTTTTGACCTAAGGATGTCAGTAAGTGATTGTAATGTATAAATAGAGGTCTAAAGGACCTAGGTTGGGTTGGTGTGTTTTTGAGTAGGTACTTTTGGGTTGATGTGTTGTTATTGTTGATACTGAGTTGGTCGAGAGAAGAGTATTGTGAGAGAGAGAAGTGTCGAGTACAAGAACCTTCTAGTATTGTAAGATCTTCATCTGGGTGCAAAGATCAACCTTGCAACTGGGTGTGCAGGGAGGGGAGAGAAATATAGGAGAAGAGAAGATCTGCTAGCTGAGAGTGCAGATAAGAATTGTATGCTTTACATCAATATCATATAGCACGGTTCTGTGTACCTATCCCTAGAGAGAGGGTGAACCACGTATATCTTGTGTCAAATGTGTGATTGATTCTTTGATCTTTGTCATTATTATACCGTTATTGCATTGCTAAGGTAGATCTGATTGATACATGGAGTAGATCAAACTGATAAGTGATATATGAATGTTGTGTTGTTCCTGAGTTAGATCCACTTGATATTACCCTTGGTTGTAGACATCTCTGTCCTGCAACCCTCTCATAGTTGCTTTGGGTGAGACTACATCTTCTTCGCAGGTGTTGTCGAAAGGGCCAGTAGCTAGGGCTTGTTGGTGCGCTCTTAGAGTTGAACCCTAGGTCTGCCCCTGTGCCAACAAATGGTTCCATTGCTGGGACATGAATCTTTTTAAGAGAATGTCAAGGTGCTTTCCATCGAAGAAAAAAACTTAAAAGTGGATAGAGGATCAAGAGAAGGACTTCGCCAAAGCCCAGAATAAGAACCCTAATATTATCACTGAGGATTGGCTATAAAGATATATCTTCACTGATATACATGAGATATTCTTTGGAGGAATCCATCAAGAGCTATACAAGTGGCTAGCTAGATTAGCTGATACCCAATTCGAAATCCGATCTATACTTCTTGTGGTATGGATGTCGGAGTTGATCAAGAAGGTCAAGGAAGATGATAACACCATATCACGAGTAGTAGATCAATGTTTCAATAGTACCATTGGAGGGTACATCATAGATTTTGTTGTTGACAGGGTAGAGTCATACAACCAAGCTGAGAGATATTTCTTTAAGGGACCCAGAGGAAAAGTTTTACAATTCTTGAAGCTGAGACTCAAGATGTTGTTGCATGAGAAGAACATCTTGAAGATATAATGGATCGATTGGATCCGTAAAAGCTAATGATCAAGAAATCAGACAGTGACAATGACACATAAGTTGGACATACACACAATGGGAAAGTATTCAGAGAAGTTCACCTTGAGAACCTGTTCAAGAAAAACTACGGAGAAGAGGGTTTCTACAGTGGAGAAGAAGCATATCTGATAGACCAAGAACATTCAGAACCCACTGGGACAGAGGAAGAACAAGCTGAAGAGATTCGCCGAGGAGGACCTGAAGGATCATAAACCATGTAGACCATTGAAGTAAGTACTATTATCCTTCCTGTTGATTCATTATTAAGAAAATAGAGTAATCCCAGTCACCAGAGCATCCAGAGCACTGCCCATAGTAGCCCACCATATATTCAGTCAAGAAACCTAGGAGGATCTATGGTAGATGAGATGAGACTCCCTATCTTTAGGGGAGATGGATCTGAAGATCCTGATTAGAACGGGTTCCTGTGTGAAGTCATATGGAACATTAAGAATGTCATCGATGAAGTTGTTAAAAGAACCCAGTTCAATACAACTCTCATAGATCGCGCACTAAGTTGGTACATGAATCTTGTCCAAGGACTTGCACAGCCTAAACCATTGAATCAGATCAAGGAAGTGCTGATTGTAGAATTCAAGAAACCTAAATCAGAATCACAATGTATCACAAAGTTGAAAGAGATCAAGCAGAAGGTGGTTGAACCTGTGTGGGAATTTGATCAGAGATTCAAAACATTGACATGCCGATTAACTTTCTAGATCCTAGATGAACAAAACAAAGAATGGTTCATTGCTTCCTTCCTACCACACATCAAAGTTCCCCTGATGCAACAGAATATTTCCTCATAGGCTGAGGTGTTGAAGATCGCCATGAAGCTCGAATCAGCCCCTATGGAAGAATCCATCTCAGGTATGAGTCAGATCCTGAGTCAACTAACTAGTTTGTCTCTACAGGTCGAAGATATGAAGAAAGACAAGGGAAAAGATAAAAGATAAGATATCTGGTGTGTTAGATGTAGATCATAAGGTCATGACAAGGAAAACTGCCCTCTATTCAATGAATACTTGGCTTCTAGAGCTCTGAGTCCCTTGAAGCAAGTCACCTTACCCTGGTGCGAGGTATGTAGAAACAAACATCCTACTGGCGAGTGCTATTATATGAAAAAGTATGTCCAGACACCCAAAAATTTGTACTATACATTCTGTAAGTTTGTAGGGAATGATGATAGGGATTGTAGGGCTTATGATCTCATGCATGAAATGTCAAGAGACATATATAAGATCCAAGGCGAAGTACAACAAGAAGGAAATGCTACGTAGTATAACTCTCCTGAGAGAGGAAAGTTCAATCCTCGCGGTGGATTTAGAGGAATAGGACGAGGAGGAGGAATGGGTCGAGTTCGAGGAAAGATCAACTGTTATAACTATGCACAACCAAGACACCTTGCAATGGATTTTCATAATCCTTGTACCACTTGCAGCTATTGCAGCTCGTTTGACCATGTTATAGAATATTGTCCTGTGCTGCTAGCCAAGCTTCAGGAAAGACGAGGACCTCAGCAGAACTCGCAAGTGAAATTGATCTATGCTGAACCTCGCGGAGGAGACCCTAGAGTCATTTTTATAACTAGAGGAGGTGTTGTTATAGGATAAGATAGACTGACCCAAGGGAAGATTACAGAATATTCAGGAATCAGGAAAGCTGCAGAGAAGACCCAAGCCTTTGATGCAAATAAAGAAAGACAGATGTTCAAGGAATCTAGGAAAGAATTCAGAGGAAACCAAGGTTCTTCATCAAAGACAAGACCAGAAGTAAGAGAGTATGGAATGCCTCACGCATTTGATCAGTCTGCTTCTCCAAGAGAAGGAAAAGAGATAAGCAAGCTCATGGACATTTTACATACTTGTATTAAGTTGATTTAGGATGAAAGCGTTGTACAAGAGTTACAAAATTTAATCAAACAATATGAGCTAGGAAAGATAGATCCCTTACTGAATAGGGCATTACACCAAATTGGTAAGAAGAGAAGGAAAAATAAGGAATTACATCTGAATGCTCAAATAGGAGAGTATGAGATAGACTATGTGGTCCTCGACCTAGGGTCAGAGGTCAATGTCATGACGAAGCAAACTTGGGAACAGATGGGAAAACCAAAGTTGATATATTTCCCTATCAGGCTTAGGATGGCTAATCAACAAGCTGTCATCCCAGTTGGATGATTGGAGGATGTCCCTGTGGACATCGACGAAGTAAGAACATTTGCATATTTTGAGGTAATTGAAATAGTTGACGACGATTTCCCTTACCCTGGGCTGTTAGGAATTGACTAGGCCTTCAATAAATCTATTGTTGTTGACTTAAAGAAGAGACATATGAATTTTGAAGGTGATGGTATTAGGGTCATTGTACCTTTATATCCTGATTAAGGTCAACGATACACAGAGCCCATCAGAGAAGAAGACTGTGCATACGCACTAGAAAACATATACAAGCTAACAACCAGACAACAGGATTACATTAATCCTACAACCAATGGGAATATACACTGGTGAAGCGAGAGTGCATGTTCATCAGATTTAGAAGAAGAATTGGAGAACTAGCAGAATAAGGTGTACAAAGTATCTACCAGAAGATGTGCTAGATTAACCAGAGAAATTAGCTGGATCGGCACAAAAGTAAGTAACTTACCCACATTTGATGGTTCGAACCCTTTAGAAGCCTTCCTATCAGATTTTGAAGCAAGTGTGCCAACACAACATAGGTTGTTTTCAATGGATGATGCCTTGAAAGCAACACCAGCAAGATGGTGGGGGACACATAAACTAAATATTACAGATCGGATACAATGTCATACTCTGATGACAGCATGACTCTCGGCACAAGAAGAAAGTTGTGAAGTAAGGTACACAGGTTGAAGCTACCCAAAGGACCATGTGTGAAGCTGCGAAGAGGCTTGGAGTGACATTCCACAAGAACAGTGGGTACACAAATTCATCAACACGCTGGACACGATACCTATCAACTGGTACCTCCAAGCAGAGTTGCACCTTAGCACTACGGATTGGGAAGGTATGATTCAGAATTTTGTAACCACCTTTTTATTTGAAAGTGAATATCCATTAGTAGACCAAGCATTACAGATTTTGAGACAGAAATTATTTGAAGAGGCATATAGCCTCCCTTTGGAACAATAAGAGGATGAATGGACTACGCCCCTCTAGAAAATGCAGAGCTATTACAACATCAACGCTGATGAAGACGATGATCCGAGGAAGGTGAACATCATAGAGACAGAAGGCCAGAGAGATGTGGAAGGACCATGAGTTGAGTTTCCATTCATTGGACAGTCGATTAAGATTAAGAAAGTCAATATTGAAATAGAGGAGACACCGAAGCTTGCCAATGTCGAAGATTATTGGGATGTTGCCACCATTGGCAATATTACTGAGTTACTGCACGAGTATCGGGACTTGTTTCCAACCAAGTTCAATGATATGAAGGGAATTAAAGGGCCTATGGGAGAGATGAGGATTCCTTTAAAGCCATATGCTAGACTAGTCAAACAAATACCTTATAGATTGAACCCCAAATATAAGGAGAAAGTGAAGATTGAGCTTGACAGAATGTTGGAAGAAGGGATTATAGAACTGGTGGAAGAATCATAGTGGATTAGCTCTATGGTGGTGCAAGACAAGAAGACAAGAGAGATAAGAATATGTGTAGAACTTCGGAAGTTGAATGATGCTTGTTTAAATGACCCCTTCCCTACACCATTCACCGATAAAGTGTAAGATAATGTGGGAGGCCAAGAGTTGTATTCTTTTACAGATGGATTTTCAGGATACCATCAGATCTGGATTGCCAAGGAAGATCGCCACAAGACCACGTTTGAAACAAAATGGGGGTCCTATTAGTATACAGTAATTCCATTTGGATTGAAGAATTCCCCAGCCAACTTTTCCAGGGTGGTGGTCGAAGCATTCAAGGAGTTTTTGTATAAATTTTTAGAAGCATATTTTGATGATTAGATTGTCTTTAGTTTATTGAAGAATCACATTGAATGTCTAAGGATAATGTTGGATAAATGTAGGCAGTGTCAAATTTCTTTGAATCTAAAGAAGTGCATTTTATTTTCCCCATTTGGATTTTTATTAGGACATATTGTATGTAAGCAAGGATTACTGGTAGATGCATCCAAGATCGCCATTATAGTTGATCTACCCCTTCCTACAACAGTTAAACAGTTGTGCACTACATTGGGACACATAGGATACTACAGGAAGTTCATTAAGGGATATGCTCAGATCACAACACCCATGGAGAAGTTGTTGAAGAAGGATTGTCAGTTTAGTTGGACTGAAGAATGCCAGCAGAGCTTCGACACACTGAAAGAGAAAATGGTTACTACGTCCATTTTGGTTTTTCCAGACTGGACCCAATAGTTTCATGTACATGTCGATGCATCCTCTATTTCTTTGGGAGTTGTATTAGCACAGCCGAGAATAGGAGACTTGACCACCCGTTAGCCTTTTCTAGTAGGAAGCTATCAACTTCTAAGATTAATTATACCACTACTGAAAGAGAAGGATTAATGGTGTACGCGTTACAGAAATTTTGTCACTATCTGTTGGGAGGACACTTTAAAATTTTTACCAATCACTCCACGTTGAAGTACCTAGTCAACAAGCTAGTGTTGGGGGGGGAGAATATGCAGATGGATTCTTTTGTTTCAAGAATATGACTTTGAGATCATAGTAAATCCAGGAAGAATGAACAAGGGTCCTGACCACTTGTCGAGGTTGGAACATGGCGAAGAACCCACCAGTTTGGAGGATACACTACTAGATGCGCGGTTGCTAGTTATTAGAAAAATCGATGACCACTTCATAGACATAGTCCAGTTTCTGTCAACAGGAATGGCACCTAGTGAGTATACAATTCCACAGAAGAAACAACTAGTAGTGCATGTTGCAGATTTCTCACTTACAACTGGAAATCTATACAAGATGGGACTGGATGAGATCTTGCAAAGATGTGTTATGGAGGCATAACGAACATTGATCCTTGCAGAATCTCATGAAAGCATCGCAGGAGGACATTATGCAGGTAAAGCAACTGCAAAGAAGGTTCTTAGAGATGGACTTTGGTGGCCTACCTTACACAGAGATGCTAAAGATTATTCCAAATTCTGTGATGTATGCCAAAGGGTTGGGAAACCATCCAGAAGAGATGAAATGCTGCTAGCAACTCAACTGACCCTACAAGAATTTGAGAAATGGGCCATTGACTTTGTTGGACCTATAAATACACCAGGAAAGCATACAGGAGCAAGATACATCATCACAACGACATAGTACTTGACTAGATGGACCGAAGCAAGAGCATTCAAGGACTATAGTGTAGCTATAGCCGCGCACTTCATATTTGATGACATCATAACCAGGTTTGGATGCCCAAAGATCCTCATGAGTGATCAAGAAACACATTTCATAAATAAAATAGTTGAAGCCTTGACTGAAGAATTTACAATCCACCATCAGAAGAGCACACCATACCACCCTCAAGCAAATGGGACAATTGAAGCATTCAACAAGATTTTGGAAACATCACTAACCAAGATATGCTGTGTAAAAAAGGATGATTTGGATTTAAGAGTACCAGTAGTATTATGGGCCTATAGAACCACATACAAGAAGCTGACAATGCAGACCCCTTTTAAGTTGGTCTATGGTCTTGAAGTTGTTGTTCCAATGGAGTATTTGGTACCAAGCCTAAGAATTGTTGCCTTTACGGGTATGGATGATACTAGATTTGTTCAAAATAGACTTGTGCAGTTGGTTGAACTTGAGGAATATATATTCATTGCAGGATTCCATCAACAAGTACAGAAGGAAAGAGAGAAGGCCTATCATGACAGGAACATCAAGAAGAAGGCATTTAGATAAGGAGATCTAGTACTGGTGTATGACAGTAAGTTCATCAAGCATCCTGGGAAGTTCAAAATGCATTGGCTAGGTCCATACAAGATCTCCTATGTTATAGAAGGAGGAGATGCACAACTGAAGATGTTTAATGGAGAATGGAAGGAAGGACTAGTGAATGGGAGTCGACTGAATTTGTACTATGACAACTAGTTGCCTCGCAACTCTCATTAAAATCAAACAGATCAAGGGTCTAGGTACCAGGTGCAGTTGAAAGTGGGTACCAGACAAAGAAAAGACAGTCTGCACATGGAGGAAGAGGAGGCATAAAGAAGAAAGAAAATGTTGCACTACGCAGTCCGAAGTTAAAGTACAACAGAATAGTCAGATCAATGTGCCTCGGGACGAGTCATAGGTGAGCGTTGGGGGCCTGTTGGCCCTTGGTTATGGAAGGAATCAAAGAATGAGGAATAAAAGGGAAAAAGTGAACTTCGCAGAAGACACGGTGACTAATACTGGGTCGAAGTGAGAAAAAGAGAAGAAAAGATGGAGCGAAGCTCGAAAAAGAAATCCATTGGACGAGGAGATCAAGGATGACAGATAAGAAAGGAAGAAGGATCGTGGATGACTCAGAAAGAGGAAAAAGCCACCATTAGATGCTTTGGAGCACCGCATGTGAAGGAAGGAAAGACAGGCTAACGAATCCCTGTAAACATGGGTCAAGTTGACCTAGGGTTAAAGACACTTAGGGTTTTGGTATCTAGGGTTTTGGACACTTAGGTTTTGACCTAAGGCTATCGATAAGTGATTGTAATGTATAAATAGAGGTCTAAAGGGCCTAGGTTGGGTTGGTGTGTTTTTGAGTAGGTACTTTTGGGTTGATGTGTTGTTATTGTTGATACTGAGTTGGTCGAGAGATCAAGAGTATTGTGAGAGAGAAAATTGTTGAGTACAAGACCCTTCTAGTATTGTAAGATCTTCAGCTGGGTGCGAAGATCGACCCTGCAGCTGGGTGTGCAGAGAGGGGAGAGAAAGATAGGAGAAGAGAAGATCTGCTAGCTGAGAGCACATATAAGAACTGTATGCTTTACATCAATATAATACAATGTTGTTCTGTGGACGTATCCCTAGAGAGAGGGTGAACCACGTATATCTTGTGTTGAATGTGTGATTGATGCTTTGATCTTTTTCATTGTTATATTATTATTGCATTGCTAAGGTAGATCTGATTGATGCATAGAGTATATCAAACTGATAAGTGATATATGAATGTTGTGTTGTTCCTGAGTTAGATCCACTTGATATTCCCCTTGGTTGTAGACATCTTTATCCTGCAACCCCCTCATAGCCATGGATGATTTTAGGAGATAAATTTCGCTCATGGGATAATTTTCCATGGTTTTTCCAAAAACGAGAATCGCTATTTTAAAAATGGTTCGCCCAAATTCTATAGGATAAAATTATTTTACGTTAAAAATCGCCAAATGTTTATAAAAACTATATAAAATCCTTATAAATTTGAATATTTTTACAAAAATATCGCCAAACATTTATAGTTGGCATATGAAGGATTAGTAAGATTCGCTAAGGTTTCTACATTTAAAAAAAAAAAATCCATCCTTAAAATCATCCCTGCTCATAGCTGCTTCAGGTGAGACTGCATCTGCTTCATAGGTGTTGTTGAAAGGGCTAGTAGCTAGGGCTTGTTGGTGCACTCTTGGAGCTGAACCCTGGGTATGCCCCTGTGCCAACACCGACAATAGGCTCAATACTGCAAGCAAGATGATGGAATGTGATTACAACTTAAATCCAAAGAATGTCCTTTTTAATAGATTTAGTCCCCTAGGCACGAAAAAGTATAAAATAATACCCAAGAGAACTCTTCTAGCCAATGATGACTAGATTATTCCTTTTTTCGTAAGTAGTCTACTTGGTCCAAAAAAGGGTTAAAATTACACCAAATAGACATCCTTTCAAAGCCATTTAACGAGTGTGAAAAAGACAAGTTCACTAGACAATCTTTTCGTTTTTTAGAGAGTCAGAAAATAACTTAACTAAGACTCGGAGGGAGACCCATAGGCAAAGGTCATAATTCTTGAGAGTAAGAATATGGGGTTTGAACGCAAATTCATATTGGAACTATAAGGAGTTAGTGTCCTATAATTTTCTCAAGGGTCAAAGTCTGCATTGAGTGTTTGACATATATTAGGATGTTGAAGAAAATGGTGTTTGAAAGGGTAATGAAGTGGTCCTATGGCTTATTATCATCATATGGACTGTCAAACTATCAATCAGTGACCTTCAGCCATCAATCAAATCCAAACAATAGAAGAAAATTTCAAAAGGAACCTCTCTCCGCGAATTTGCTATGCAAGTTCGTTGCACAAGTTCTGGAAATGACTGTTTTTATAGTAAACTTCAAACTCCATTTATGACCAAATGGAAAGGAATATTTTAAAAATGAAAGAGTTTTTTGTCAAACATGAGCCCATTTCCAAAAATATCTCTCATTTTATTCATAGGTTTCATGTTTTGGAAGATTTGAATCTCTCATTTTACAACCTATTTTTCAGATTTAAACATTTAATGATTTCCTGTTTTAGTCATTATCTTTTGGTACAGATCTCGAGACACTGGAGAGGAATTTTAGAAAAATAAAAAAGGTTTTTCTGAATAATGAGTTCATATACAAAAACCTCTCTCATTTTTTTAAAATACATCATGATTCGAGAGATATGATGTTATACTTGACCCTTATTTTCCAGCAAATTGATTCATATTTCCTGGCAGGCAGTTCTAAACGTGTTGCTATCCTAATGTAACTAAGTCTATGTTTGGGGTAATGGTTGAGCTAGACCTCCTCAAATTGGGGAAGATTATTTTATATATATATTTGTAATTTTGATTGACTAAGGGGTTGGCAGAAGCGTAGAGGAGATTTATTTTGAGCATTTTGTAGTCTTTCTAATTTATAATGGAATATCAATTAGAAGTCCAAAATTACTCTTACCAGAGATTCTTGTGATGGTTTTTTTGAAGTGTGTCCCTTTTTATGTGTATGTAACTCTTATATTAGTTTTAATTTAAATGTTTGTTCTTCAATGTTTGATTGGAATGTACATGATCAGAATTCATCCATGTTTGATGCTCCGATTCATAGCAATTAAACATTCCATAAATTTCTTCTAAAGTTGCATTAAGAATTCGTCTTCAGTTAGATGCTCTTAGTGTAATGGGTTGTTGAATTCCATTTTCTACCACCATTTTTCTATAATCTCATTCACTAATAAAACATCATCTACCTTGCCTCTATTTCCTTGATAGCTCTACTACCAGTCATTGATAGTTCCCTTTGCAATAAATTTGACTCCATGCCCATTGGATTCTTCTTCACCTCTGCTATCAACCACATATTAAAACCTTATTTCCATTTCAGATCTGGCCAATGAGACTAATACACAGTGAGATATCCCTCTATGGTTTGGAAAGGCCAGATTCCAAGCCTAAAGTTGGTTTGAAGGTTACCTCTGTGATTTGCTTCCTCAGCCCAAACAATTTACAAAGTGATAACATTTTGGCATTGTTTCCAAGGAGAGAAGGTGAAATCTTCCCTGGGAGAAACAACAAAGTTCAGATTTGAGTTCTTATGGTGAACATAAGCCAAACACATGAAGGTTGTACCACTCACCTAGTGACTCCAATTTAGACAAATCTAGAGCTCAAAATTTTCATGGCGACTCCATTGTCTGAGGTATTCAGAGATTAAATTGTTGATTTGGTTGCTTCAAGATGACAAGGTATGTGGAAGACCCTCTTTATATTGAAATTTTTAGAGAACATTTAGATATGTTTGATGATTATCAAGTGGAAGATTATTTCTCAAATTTTCTACCCCAATATTTACGTTCATGCAAATTTTTCAAGGAAAGGAATTGTTTTTAGAAGCATTTGATGATAAACTTGAGAAATATATTGAGGTCTTAGACACTCAAATTTAGTCCCACAATTTTAACTATCAAAATCAGTTTCTTGAAAACCTTTTCCTGCCAAAACAATAAAAATAAGTGTTTCCCTTTTATATCAAGATTGAGATATATTTTGAGAATGAAGTTGAGTTTGACAATTCATAGTTGAAGCTATGGTTTGACATAGAGAATACATCCAAAAAATTCAACCATGATGATCTAGTCACAAAATACTTTGAGGATCAACAAACAGATAATGTCTTTATTGATCCCAAATCTAACTACATGGAGGGCTTTTTCAGCTTAAATTTTCAGCCATGTTTTCAATGTGTAAATACGATGTATTATCAATTGCCATTACTATTATATTTTCTGGTTTCTATCTTGCTGAAGCATAGTCAAACATCCATATTAGTTGAGCAACTACTAGATTGGTTGCATTGGAATTTTTATATCATTTGATCTAATAGTTATTTATCTATTAGAGTAGGATGATATGTATATAAATAAGCTCAGAGGTTTGAGAAACCTTTTAGCTTGTAGTTTCAGTTTGGGTTGCAGTTTGGTTTCAGTTGGAGAAGGTCATAGGTCAGAGCAAGTTGCAGTATTTAGTTTGGGAAAAAACCAATGGATCAAGCACCTGGTCTACATGTTCTTTTCTACCTCACAGGGAGGAAAACATCTCCATTGGAGTTGATGTTAGTTTCCTATAATTTTTTCAAGGGTCAAAGTCTGAATCGAGTGTTTGACATATATTAGGATGTTGAAGAAAATGGTGTTTGAATGGGTAATGAAGTGGTCCTATGGTTGCTTATCATCATATGGATTGTCAAAATATCAATCAGTGACCTTCAACCATCAATCAAATCCAAAGAAAATGTCAAAAGGAACCTCACTCTGCAAGTTCTCTACGCAAGTTCTGGAAATGACTATTTTTTTCCAGTAAACTTCAAACTCCATTTTTGACAAAATGGAAAGGAATATTTGAAAACCGAAAGGGGATTTATTCAATCACGACACCATTCACAAAATCCTCTCTCAATTTCTTCACATTTGTCATGGTTTGGAAGATTCGAATGGATATTTACAGCCTATTTTCAGATTTAAACATTTAATGATTTTTTGTTTTAGTCATTATCTTTGGGCACAGATCCTGATATGCTGGAGAGGAATTTTCGAAAACTAAAATATTTTTTTCTCAAGAATGGGTTCATATAAAAAAACCTCTCTCATTTTTGTAACAACTATCATTATTCGATATATATGATGTTATCTTTGACCCCTATTTTCCAGCAAATTGATTCCTATTTTCTAGAAGGAAGTTCTAAACGTGTTGTTATCCTAATGTAACTAAGTCTATATTTGGGGTAATGGTTGAGCATGACCTACTCAACTTGGGGAAGAGTAATTTCTACATATATTTGTAATTTTTATTGACTAAGGGATTGTGGTGCAAACCCCCTTTCTCCTTGGGGTTGCGCGACCTCCCGGTCAAGGATGTTCAATTCTCAGAGCTGAATTAGCTCTCTGAAAACTTAATGGTCTCGCTTGTAAATAAACACATGCCTTTTATGTCTCTCGATGCAAGTTATGTAACACTCATGATCTCTTCTTCTCACTACTGAATGATCACGACTCAGATGCTAGCTCCTCCTCCATTAACTCCTTCTCGCATGTGACCTCAAGCTATGTCCACACACGGCTTCAGGCGCGGTCAAAATTGGTTTGGGATCAACCCACTTTTCTCCCCGCAATTCACTACCAATTACCACGTGTCTTTTTTTCAATACCATGGTTTCAGTTGCAGCCCGCTATCAAATTTTTAACATCCGAGTACTTTTTGTCCCCACAATCCTTCGCGATCGTCGATCTCAAGATCTAGATGGTGCTTCTGAACCCTACAGTTCAGATCTGTCCTTTCTCAATTCTACGAATCAGAACTAACCCTTATAAATCAATGGTTGTGATTTATTTCGTGATTCAGGCTTCGGGAGTTTCAAATCTCAACTCCTATTTTCTCCACAATGGATATCTCCCAAAATAAAATATCCATTGACATTTGTCCTCCTCAAATCGATGGTTATAATTTACTTCGGACCTTCAGGGTTCGGAGATTTCAATTCTCAACTTCCCAGAGTATTATTATCTGAAGTTCGGGATCTGTCGCCATGCGTCCCTCTGGATCTGACGGTCCATATTTTCTTCGTGTCTTCAGGTTTCAGCAGTCTCAATTCTCAATCAAAACCCAATTTCAATTTACCCATAGCTTACGATCTGTTGATACATATCCCTCCTTAAATCAATGGTCCTTGTTTCCTTCGGCTCCTCTTGGATAGATCTTAACCTTTTATCTTGTCCAACTTCCACAAATTCTTCTTATGAAGGATTTCTTCGACACTTAGTCGATTTCTAGTCCTGTGCACTCTTTACAACTGTCCTCTGTACTTTCTTATGAGAAAAAACTGAGTTATTTCTCCATGTCAAAGACTTCGCATACACACTCCTTGCACTTAATATGCATACTCTGCATACAAAAGTTCCACGCTATCTCTTCTGAGCTTCGAGTCGAAAAAGATTCTCTCACACGCACTCCTTTCATAACTTACAGAAGAGAAAACACTTGAAACTTATTCAATTATTCATAAATTCATTCCTTTACCATGAACATCATACATCCACAAAACATATAACAACAGTAAAACTGTGAAATAGTATCAACTTGTATAATTGGATAAATTTTCTCTGTTCTATTCATTTTAGAAATAAATACATGATTACAACTTCTGTCTCTTACAAAACTACAATGAAAACTTGTATAAGGACCCAGGTCTTCCTCGCTCTTCTTCCTCCTATCTAAATTCTATCACACTCTACTCAAGCGGTTACCTATTCAGCTTAATTAATGCAACCTAATGACTAATACGGGATAATAGCCTACACCTATAATATATTACAATATTGTAAGGATTTACAATGATCCATCAGTTCAAAACGGTGGCCCGAATTTACATACATATAATTAATTAACGAGAGATTCAAAAAATCTCCACACCGCTACCAAGTTGGTTAAGATTTGGTTTGGCTCTTTCAATGCGTTGATGTGTCGAATTTGCTTCCATGTCCGCTTTATTTTGATTTGATAGCAATGCTCCTGCATCATACTCCTTTGGCTAAATATTCATGGAATCCTGTCCATGAGCTCTCACACTGTCTTTCCATGCTTCAAAATATTAGGTTCAGTTACCCAACTTGAATCTTCCACAGGGTGATCCTTCCACTTTACCAAGTATTCAGGATGCATCTTTCTTTTGGTTTTCCTTCCAACTCTTTGTCCTAATATTTTCTCCATATGAGGTTTTTCTACTATGGGAATCTGTTCTTCCCATTTAATCTCTTCCTGATCATCTAATTCTCCTGCATCATCTTTGTTATAAGGATACAAATTTGCAACATTGAATATTGGTGATATTCCAACATTGTCCGGAAACTCTATCTCATAAGCATTTGCTGCAAATTTCCTAAGGATCTTGCATGGTCCTATCTTCTTCATCTTCAACTTATTATATGTTCCTATTGGAAACATATTCTTCCTAAAATGAGCTAAAACTTCATCTCCCAATTCAAATTGAACTTCCATTATTTTCTTATCAACTTTGTCCTTATACTTTTGATTACTATCCTGTATCTTCCTCCTAACTTGATCATGAAGTCTTTTCATTTCTGTAGCAAAATCTTCTACTCCAGTGCTCCTGAATTCAACTTGTTTCAACTCTCTCAATTCTACAATCCCTCTTGACTGTCTTCCATATACTATCTCAAATGGAATTTTTCTAGTGCTTCTATTAACTGAATTGTTAAATGCAAATTCTTCCTATGCCAGAATTTGATCCCACTGACGACCTTGTTCAGTGACTAAGATCCTTAACAAATTTCCCAGACTCCTGTTCACCACTTCAATCCGTCTATCTATTTGAGGGTGATATGATGAAATAAAAGACAAATTAGTTCCCAGCCTCTTCCATAGAGTCCTCCAAAAGTGTCCTACAAACTTAGTGTCCCTGTCTGAGACTATACTTCTGGGCAATCCATGTAATCTCACAATTTCTTTGAAAAACACATTGTCTATGTGTGTAGAATCATTTGTCTTCTGGCATGGTATGAAATGTGCCATCTTAGAGAATCTATCGACAACAACAAATATTGAATCACTTCCCTTCTGGGTTCTAGGTAATCCCAATACAAAATCCATATTAATTGCGTCCCAAGGCCTTTCTGGAATAGGCAATGGTTGATACAAACCAATATTTTGTCTCTTTCTTTTTGCATGTTGACAAATATTACATTGATCTACAAATTTCTTCACATCTGCCCTCATACCTGGCCAATAATACAAACTACTTAGCTGTGCAAATGTTTTGTCATGACCGAAATGTCTGGCTAGACCTCCACTATGTTTTTCTTTCAACAAATTATCTCTCATTTAGCATCTTGGTATACACAATTGGCTTCCTTTAAATAAAAATCCATCCTGGATCAAATATTATACCCATGATTTGTTATCCCTCAACAAAGGATTTTCATATGCTTCATAAGCCTCCTTAAAATCTGGATCTTCCTGATACATCTCCTTAAGGTGCTCAAACCCTAAGGTATTCACTTGGAATTCCTGTACAACCAAATTCCTCCTGCTCAAAGCATCTGCAACTTTATTAGCACTTCCATAAATATTTTTAATGACAAAAGTAAAATTATGCATGAATTCTACCCACTTAGCATGCCTCTGATTCAACTTTTCTTTCCTCGTAATAAATTGTAAACCTTGATTATCACTATACAAGACAAACTCTTTTGGAATTAAATAATGTCTCCATTTCTTCAAAGCTTGAATCACTGCATAAAACTCCTTGTCATATGTAGAATATTTTTCCTTAGCGTCATTCAAATTTTCACTAAAATAAGAAACTAGCCTATTATCTTGACTCAAAATTGCTCTAATGGCTATTCCACTTGCATCACACCTCACCTGAAATGTTTTTCCAAAATCGGGTAAAACCAAAACTGGTTGTTCTGTTATCTTCTTTTTCAACACTTTGAAGCTTTTCTCAGCCTCCTCTGTCCAATTAAAATACTTGTGTTTCTTCTTAATAGTATCCACCATGGGTGCACATATACAACTAAAATTTTTGATAAACTTTCTATAAAAACTTGCTAAGCCATGTAAACTTCTCACCTCAAATATGCTTCTTGGTGATGGCCATTCTTTGATTGCTCTCACCTTTTCTGGATCCATCTTCAATTCATTCAAAGAGATCACAAAACCCAAATATATGAATTTTGTCTTCATAAAAGAACTTTTCTTCAAGTTTATTAACAACTTTTCTTGCTGCAATGTCCTCATCACTAATGTCAAGTGATTTAAATGTTCTTCCTCTGTTTTCCTGAAAACTAATATATCATCAAAATATACAATGAAAAATTTACCTATGAAGTCTTTCAGTACTGCATTCATCAACCTCATAAATGTGCTTGGAGCATTTTTCAATCCAAATGGCATGACTAGCCATTCAAACAAACCTTCATTTGTCTTTAATGTTGTCTTCCATTCATCTCCCTCTCTCATTCTTATCCAATGATATCCACTCTTCTAGTCTATTTTTGAAAAATAGCTTTCTCCACTCAAACAATCCATCAAATCATCCATCCTGGATAAAGGAAATCTATACCTGATGGTTATCTTGTTGATGGCTCTATAATCTGTACACATTCTCCATCCCCCATCCTTATTTGGACTCAATACAGTTGGCACTGCACATGGGATTATACTTTCCCTGACTAAACCTTTATCCAACAACTCCTAAACTTGATTCTTAACTTCTTCATTCTTTCAACGTGTCAGCCTATACGCTTCTTTATTTGGTAAACTAGCTCCTGGTATCAACTCAACATGGTGGCTAATACTCCTAATAGGTGGTAATGAGTGAGGAAACTCATCCACTACTATGTCAGCAAAATTCTCTAACAATTCTTGGATTTCTTCAGGTAAAACATTCATAGAAGTATTGGCAAGGATAACTATTGGCTTCCTTACTAAAATAAATTGCATTTCTTGATCTTTATTAATCTCCTTCAAGAGTTCCTTCCCACTCATGAGAAGTATTCTTGTACTGGATTCTTCCTTTTCTTTCTTCTCTTCTATTGGCAGTAACATGTGAGTTCTACCATTTTTATTTAGAGTGTAAGTATTTTTTCGCCCATCATTAATGGAATTCCTATCAAACTACCATGGTCTTCCCAAAAAAATATGACAAACATCCATGGGAGTTACATCACACATAATATCATCTTTATAGCCTCTTATTTTAAATTCAACTTTTCATTGTTGACTTACCATTACTTGATGTCCTTTCTACAACCACGATACTTTATATGGACTTGGGTGTGTAGTTGTCTCCAACTCCATATTCTCCACCATTTCTGTAGATACTAAATTATCAGTGTTCCCACTATCTATAATCATTTTGCAAACTTTTTCCTTTGTTTTACAAGCAATCCTGAACAACCTCGTTCACTGAACTGAGCCTTCTATTTCCTTCTCTAGCTTTAGAAGAAATTTCCTCATCATACGTTTTTGTCCTCCTTCTACTGGTTCTGCTTCCACATTCTTCTGGGATTCATAAATGTGTGATCATCCTCCTCCTTCTTTATTCCTCTCAGGGAATTCCCAATACATGTGTCATGTCTTTCCACGGGCATAAAATTTAACTCCACCTCCTCTACCTCTTTCTCTTCCTTGAGGAAAAGAGTTTCTCCCACCAAATGGTCTTATTTGGGAACTTACTCCTCTTTCAAAGTGACCATATGATTTCTCACTCTCTTCCTTGGGTTCGGTGGCTTATCATGGATAATTCCCTGACCTCTATTTGAGCCTTTGCTTTTGTTTCACTGACTCTAGTTTCTGGCCAACTTTTCTTCTGCCTTTAGTGCAATATGATAAGCATATTCCACTTTCATCATAGTCATCATGCTGATCTCATCCTAGATTTCATATCTCAAGCCATTTATATACCTGGAAACTTTTTTATCATCCTTCTCTCTTTTTCCAGTCCTAATATTCAGCCTATAGAATTCTTCTGTATACTCTTTCACTGCCATACCCCTCTGTCTCAAGTTCTGCAACTTTATGAAAATATTTATCTGGGAATCCTTAGGTATGAATTTAAACTTCAGTTTGGCTACCATTCTATCCCAATTATTTATCTTTTGTTTACCTTTGCTCCTCCTCTCTGTCTGCAGTTCATCCCACCACAGTGTTGCTTGTCCCTTTAATCTGGTGACAACATGTCTCACCTTCCTTCCTTCATCGACATCTTCATAGTCAAAATACTTGTCCATGGACCTTATCCAGTCCAATAGCTCTTTGGCATTGAAATTACCTTCATACATTGGGACGTCCATCTTTGCTCTAGCTCCCAACTTCACAATAGATTTCAATAAGCATTCTTCAACCACATCTTTTCCTGTAGCTTCTTCAACCTCTACTTCTTCGCTTTCTTCATCGCTGATGTCTTCAACATCATGTGTTCTTCTTTGCATTTCTTCCATCACTTACAACCTTGCACGAAGCTCTCTCATTTCTCTTCCTACAACACAGTTTGCTAAAGGTGGTTCTACGCATACCCTTGGCGACATCGCTTCAACTGTTCCTATACACTGAGTACAAATTCAATCTTGTTCATGCTTTGATACCACTTGGTGCAAACCCCCCTTTCTCCTTGGGGATGCATGACCTCCCGGTCAAGGATCTTCAATTATTGGAGTTGAATTATCTCTATGAAACCTTAATGGTATCTCTTGTAAATAAACACAAGCCTTTTCTGTCTCTCAATGCAAGTTCGGTAACACTCATGATCTCTTCTTCTCACTACTAAATGATCATGACTCAGGTGCTATCTCCTCCTCTGTTAAATCCTTCCCACATGTGACCTCGGTCTATTTCCACACATGACTTCAAGTGCGATCGAAAGTGGTTTGGGATCAACCCACTTTTCTCCCCGCAATTCACTACCAATCACCACATGTCCTTTTCGCAATACTGTGGTTTCAATTGCGGCATGCTATCAAATTTTTAGCATCCGAGTACTTTCCATCCCCGTAATCCTTCATGATCGTCGATATCAAGATATTGACGGCACTTCTGAACCTGAAGGTTCAGATCTGTCCTTTCCCAATTCTACGAATCAGAACTAACCCTTCTAAATCAATGACTGTGATTTATTCCATGATTTAGGCTTCAGGAGTTTCAAATCTCAACTCTTTCTTTATCCACAATGGATATCTCCTGAAATAAAAGATCTGTTGACATTTTTCCTCTCAAATCAATGGTTATAATTTACTTCGGACCTTCATGGTTCAAAGATTTCAATTCTCAACTTCCCAGAGTATTATTATCCGAATTTTGTGATCTGTCGCCATGTGTCCCTCTAGATCTAATGGTCCATATTTTCTTCGGTTCTTCGGGTTTCAATAGTCTCAATTCTCAATCGAAACCCAATTGAAATTTACCCAGAGCTTACGATCTGTTGACGTGTATCCCTCCTTAAATCAATGATCCTTGTTTTTAGGCCTTAAATCAATGAATGAGTGGTATGACACTATAAACTGCAAAGAATCCTGGACAAAAGTACCAAAACCAATTCTTTCCACTGTACTATTAGTTCACAAGGTAAAAAATTAACACAAACTATATATAGTGGGTAAACAATTTCTACTAATAGTAAAAATAGACCATTTTACAATACCATTTGAGTTTTTCCACCCACATAGTGCATTTTAGGCCATTTCCCCCTCAATATTCAAGTGTCGATTGCAGGAGATATGATCAACGGAATTAGAAACCGTATGGACCAAGTAAGTGCCCATCCCTTCTACATCAATTTCGTTGGTTTGAATTTAATATTTAGGCCCCATTTTTTGAGTATTAGAGGGTGCAAAATGTGAATTAGGGTGTAGTGTTTGTGACCCACTGTTTATGACAGGTGTACTTGACTGCTGGATAAAATGAAGAGCCAACTGACGGATTGCAAATAAGGGAGAAAGGGAAATTTTGGATTTTCATCCATTATGTGTAGATTTTTCTTTGGGCAAGTTCCAGGCTTGAGATCTATAGTAGAGATTATTCCACATGGACCATGTGATCCAACCATGTCACGATGGACCGATGTGATGAGGTGGATAGGAGGAGGTAGGGTGTCAACCCCATATAATGATGAGTTCTTTTTATGGTGGTGTTGATAGTCATAGCCATTGATGACTACTCTTATGCCAGGATCGACTACAGAGGGGATCCAGATATGCCTTTGCCACCGGGTTCTTCCTACGGTGATATTGGTAAGAAACATTTTTATATATTTCATTTTTTTTTGTTTTTTCAAAAAG
>JASDQU011025304.1:35030-45535 GCA_032191745.1 Picea mariana | reverse complement strand
TTGAAAGGTGAGGCTCACATAGCAACTCAGACACACGATTACAGAATGCCAAACACTTCTGAGACCCATCCATTCCTCTCTAGATCGAGAAGATCTTGGACGAAACAATGAAACACATCCTAAAAGGGGTGTTCAAGAAAGATTCCCACAATTCAAACATGAGGGCTGCCCAAAAATACTCTGTGGTGGAGGATTTGTCATAAACCCTTGCACGATGTCTGCTTTGGAGGTCCTCTAGAGCTACCCTTCACGGAGAAAGTCTTTGTTAGCTGCCTTAGGATCTGCTGAGACTTGTAATCTAGGAACACTCATGCTTGATACGACTGACTTGAAGCCTTGTCTCCCATACCATGTTGTGTTTCAGATAGTAGTGGCTTACACCATGAAAACTTTTACCTGAAATATTTTTCGTATGATAGTTTATGAGGGCGCCTCTACATGCATGATGTTGTTGGTGTGTTAGAAGGCCATTGGCCAATCCGTTTTGTCTCTGTCGCCTACTCTTCTTACCGCTTTCGATGGTCGTTCGTTTAGACCACATGGAAACATTGCTTCTTTTACTATGCATTTAGGAGGAAAGACCATGTGAATTGAATTTGAAGTGGTCGATGCACCTCTCGACTACAACCTCTTGTTAGGAATTAGTTGGACCTATGCTATGCATGCAGTGGTCGCTACATTTTTTTGGGTCTTGTTGTTTCCACATGAGGGTCGGATCATGAGCATTGATAAATTGTCCTTCTCTCGTTCGGACCCTTCATCGGGGGCATCAATGGTCCCGATGATTGATAATCCAAAACCCAACATTGTCAATATAGGGGTTGGTTTGTGCCTACCTTTGATGGGTATTTTCAATTACCTGCCTCCATCCGACGATGACAATTTCATATCAATTGTCGTTGACAAGCCCAAGGATGAAATCTTTCAAGTGTCGTCATTCTGCATGACTTACTTTAATGATCCTTGGACTTTTCCTTCCCCATCAGACATGATGGAAGGGACAGGGCACCATGGCATGTCCATGTTCTTGTCTGCGACAGAAGTTGTGTACTCTATTGTCCAACAAGCTTCCGCCGACCCCAATCCGACTCTTGCACAAGAGTTAGATCTAGTTCTTGAGCCTATTTGGGCTCAAGGTTACCCCACCACTACCGATTCCTTAGACTTAGTCTTTCCCTTTGATGAGGTGATTATAGAGGCATTGACTGGTCCAGACAGACCCTGGGATCATCTCCATCACAGATCTTATTTTCTCCCATAGTTAGGAAGAATAGAGGCAGGAGAATTTGTGTTGACTATGACTGGAGGTAGGTATTGTCCTATTAATCCTATGGCTATGCACGTAGTTTATGCCAAGGGTAATATGGAAACCATCGGTAAAATGATACCTATCGATATCTCCAAAACCCCTGACATTGTGGAGAATGTCTTCGTCGGAGCAAATTGCTCCCACGAGGAGATTCAAATCTATACTGATTTATTTAAAGAATTCCACGACGTTTTTTCCTAGTCTTACGAGAAAATGCCAGGCATAGATCGAAGGATCGTCGAACATGAAATAATGACTTACCCTAGAACCAAGCCAGCCTGACATAAGCTTCGTCTAGTTAATCCTCAGAAAGCAACAACTATTAAGGCTGAAGTAGAGAAACTACTCAAAGATGGTTTCATCTACCCCATCCAGTTGATTCAATGGGTGTCAAGTCCCATTTTGGTCAATAAGAAATAGGGAACGATTCGCGTATGTATGGACTTTCATGATTTGAGCAAGGCATGTCCAAAGGATAATTCCTCCACACCATTCATTGACCAGATAGTCGATGAATGCGCAGGCTGTGAGGTATTTTCTTTCATGGATGGTTTTTTGGGATACAATCAGATACATATTAAGCCCGAAGACAAACATAAAACAAATTTTATCTGTCCATGGGGTACATTTTCTTATCAAAAGATGCCTTTTGGCCTGAAGAATGCTGGAGCCACTTTTTAGCGGGCCATGTMTTTTTCTTTCCACAATCTCAAACACATAKTCGAGGCTTATCTCRATGATTTAGCATCACGATCTCGTAAGAGAGCTGATCATCCCATGCACCTMTGACTTATCTTTGAGCGATGTCGCTACTATTAGATTCGCTTGAATCCTAACAAATGTAGTTTTTGCGCGATKTCGGGTCATCTCTTAGGTTTCATAGTTTTGACAACAKGGATCATGGTCGATCCTCTAAAATTTGAGGTGATAGTTCAATTGCCTCCCYCGTGCATAGTCCCTTAGCTTCAGAGTTTATAGGGAAAAGCCAATTTTCTTTGGCATTTTATCACAAACTATGCCGAGATCACTAAAGGGTTTATGTGTTTACTGAAGAAGGGTGTCCATTTCCATTGGGATGARGCCACTTAGCRCTCTTTTGAAGCATTGAAATKCGCCCTCACGTATGCCCCTCTACATCGTCCACCCAATTATAATAAATATTTATTATTGTATTTAGCTGCAGCAGAGTCAACCATCAATATGGTCTTGGTTCAAGAGGATGATATGCTTTAAGAATATGTCATTTATTACCTGAGCCGAGGCCTGGTTGGACCAGAACTCAACTACTCCCACGTTGAAAATCTTGTGTTGGCAGCAGTACATGCTATCCAACAGTTCTGTCATTATATCTTGTTTCACAAGACTATCGTCATTGCCATTGTGAATCCGTTCCAATACGTGTTGAAACAATGTGTAATCAGTGAAAAGATCAGCAAATGGATTTTCATCCTCTAGGAATTTGACTTGGATTTTGTTTATGTGAAATCTAAAAAGTTGTTGGTCTTCACAGAGCTTATCTCGGAACTTCTGGTTGAATCAAGTGATGTTACGCTCGAAGAATCACCGATTAAAGGAGATATTTTTCTGATTTCATCTTCGGACCCCTGGTATGGAGATATACTAGTCTATATCCAGACTTTGAAGTGCCCCACCTCTGCTTCTAGCGATGAGTGTCGATGTATACGCCATCGGGCAAAAAACTATCTCATACTTGAGGACATTCTGTATCATCGAGTTGTAGATTGCATCCTTCATCGATGTCTCACTCATGAATAAGCATAAATCATTCTTAACAACTATGTTGGCATCCAATTCACATTTTTTACTGTCCTTATAAGCTACCTACACCAATGTTTTGCAAACCTTAATTTTTCGTCGCAATTCTCAAATAAACGACACTTTTATTTTTGCGCTATTTACACACTTACCTTCGTTCTTGTTTTCACGACTGTAAGCGTGAAAACTTCGTCTTTCGAAGTCGCATTAAAATMTTCACTGAATTGTCGTTATCATTCTTGTCGATATGCCCATTGTGTTTACATTTCACTTATCATTATGTAGTTGGMAAAACCCTTTTGATCTGTACTCATTTGACATTCTTTGATTGATTATGTAATTTCRTTTCATGAGTGATTGAGTTGTGATGCATTGGTAATTGGATCTACATGTTATTTTATCAATTCAATTGGCATATTGATTATGTGAAAAAGCATTGGTGTTATGGTTTAAACCCTTGGTGTGAATCGTTTCATACAACACTTGGTATTGGTTTCAATTTGTGTGTTTAGTTTTAAAACTATGGCATAAATTTTGATTGCGCGAATGGTTTATCCACTTACCAAAGGTTTCGATTGATTGATTGAAGTGGCATAGTTGTAACACATATGCGTTGTGATTTGAATATTTGAAAGCGCCGGCGGTTGTACCATGGTAATGACTATTCTGCATGGACAGAAATAGCTCCACCACCTTCACACGATGTCATTAATGCTTACCCCTATCCCTCTTTCATGTCTGTTAGCATCAGGTAAACCTTTGAGCGTTCTTCCCCTGCGTAGGCTGTGTTCAAACCCTAGATTGTTCACATCACTTACCGTGTGCTCTTCTCCATGGCACCGGTGGTGCGAATTGAGCCGAACGGTAGTCAAACCCTGCTACTGTTCGATAATGCCCGGAAATATTTACAAGATAATGGTTGGCTCACGTTTGTGCAGAGGTTCGAGGGTTTTAATCTGTTTGTTGCACAACAGTTCACCTTGACTTTTGATGGGTCTAGGGCCAAAATAAGTGACATTCAACTTGAAATCAATGGAGAGTTCATCAGCTCTGCCATAGGATTAGCAGCCACGGGCCAATGTTGGTTTAAAAACTCTAAATTTGATGAGGTGCCATGGCCATTATTGTTCGTCTCACGGAAGGTCACATCCTGTGATAGAGGTATGCCTATTTCCACGCTTAAACCAAGGTGGCATGATCTTTTGATAGTGGCTAAACAATTCGTGACCTGTGAGCGTTGGTATGGACTAGTTTTTCTTTATCACCTTCGACTGTTAATGAATTTCATGGGTTATCCATTGAATATACCATTTTATTTCCAACATAGTCTTTATAAAATGGCTAAGAGGTTTAAACGAGAGAAGGCCGATAGTATCTTGTTTCACCATGGCCTGATCAGACTCATCGTCGTTCATCATTTAAACCTCCATGGCGATAGTTGGCAAACTGTTCTCTCTCGGAATGGTTTTGTTGATTCAGAGTCTATCCAAGTTGATAAGTCTTTGGTTAGTGAGATTAAGGTCAGGCCACCTGTGCCCTTTCATGCCCTTCTACCTTCTCCCAAACCCTCGTTCAGCCCTGATATCGACCTACCCGACGTTATAACAGACAAGGTTGAGGCTGTAGAAAATCCTGTGAGCAAGAAGGTTAAGGGTAACCCCATTGTTGATGGATAAGGTAAAAAGAATGCTCGACTCATATTGAGACTGGCCCAGAATAAACCTAAGACAAATGCTAAGCAGAAGCCCATAGTCCTCAGTGAAGATTCTGACTCTGATATCGAGCGCTTCCTGGCTAGTGAGTACCCTTATTCCCAAGGTCTGTGCTCCAAGCCACCCTATGGTTTCGTTTCTAATTTACCCCCTTGCCTAAAGAACAATCCTAGCTACCCTGGGATCAAGCTTCCTAATGAAACCCTTTGCGTTTTAAACAAACCCTCACCTGCAATTTTGAAGCCTGGGCAGTCGTCATGCGACCAATGTAATGTGTGGTTAGAATGCTACTATACCGACATTCCCTTATTACAGTCGAAAATCAAATCGTTGGAAAACCAAGTTACAATGTTGACACGTGAAAGGGACAAGCTTCAAGTTAACGATAAGATGCAGAAAAACACTGGTTCCATCGTATTTAGGAATGTTGAATCAGCTACAGCCTTCGTCAATTCCAAACTGTTATAACCAAGTTGTCTGCTGATTATCCAGGTATGCATTTCGATATCAATTCCGTTCTATTAATTGCTAGGATTAATATAATGAATTGAGTTTGGTTTTCAAATAGCTCTGTCCATTGTTCGAAATGACTCTGTCATAGCCATATAAAAAACAGTTATGTTGTGGATCCTGTACATTGTTTTCGTTTGGCTAAAAATAAATGAAGTGATGATTTGGTTACACGATTTGGTTGAGCCCAGTTTAGCATTTGATTGGTTTTCACTAAGTTTGATTCGTTTTGAATAATTTTGTTGATTTGAGTTAACGAAATCAATGTTTTTTGCTTTCGCTTGGATTTTTGTTTGTATCTAACCTAAACAGGAGGTTTTTTATGCTAAAATTAGAGCACGACTATGTTTTGATTTGATATAATTTCGTTGTGGTTGGATCATAGCGACCCTGATTTAGTTTTTGTAATTTGATTTTTGAAACGATTTCATAGGATTGAATTGGATTGATAATTATGATGTAGTCTATAAAATTGGAAAAATGACTCTGTTTTGTCAACATTTTCGTGTGGATTTGGATTATATCTGACCTGTGCAAAAGATCTCTTCGCCGAAATCATGGAACTGTTTGATTCATAACGACTATGTTACACTCAAACTGTTCGATTCGCTCTTGTTTTGATTGGATTGATGCGTATTTTGAGTTTGCACGATTTCCTGTTTTGAGTTGGATTTGTATAAAAAATAGACTTGATGCTGCTCTGTTGATTTTAATTTTCAAAACGAGTTTGTTAAACTCAGATCGACGTATGTTGTTTCTGTTGGATTCGGATGAGAAAATTCGGTTAACAATTTGTTTTGAAATGAATTCGAGTAATGATTTCTTTGAAAGTCAATCGATTTTGTCTACCCCAATTGGAAATAACAAACGATTGGATGACTCTTACAGACCCTGTTATCAACCGATTAATTCCATTATGATTTCATTTGTATACCAATTTTGATTTAATTCGCTAATAGCATGGATCGTTTGTTATGTTTAATATAGTGCAATCAATTTGAGAAAACGATCCTGTTAATTTGGTTTGGATTCGAAGTGATCTTGTGGATAGCTGAAGCAACTAATTGTGATTTCAATTGATTATGAAAACGATTTCATTACTGTTCGGTTATCCAATACGCTAATTGGTTATAATGAATTAAACAGAGTGTAGCTATCTAGGTTATCATTTGATTTACTTTTGTTCAATTTGCATACAAGTGTCGATTTGCATGATGCTTTTAGCAATCAAATATTTTTCATAGTTTGAATATGTTTTTAATAAAAATATTCAAATTAATTTTAATACGATTCTGTATTTGATTCAGACCAGCTACAGAATCGGAAGATTCTGTAGCTAGTCTTTAGAATTAGATTTTTATCATTTTCATTAGAAAAATATCCTCTTAACTTGTCCTTTTTTGTCCTCTTTCAGGTACATTCGAATTGTATTGGGCATGCTGGGCAGTCTAGGAGATATTTGTGTGATATAGTTTTATTTTAGGATGTTAGTTTAGTCAAACTTGGGATATTTTCCCAAATTTTATGTAAACAATTTTGATAACTTCCACAGGGATGTTTTACCCTGTGAGAGGTCTTTAAATACTTATTATTTTTTGTAATAAGGGGCATCCTCACTTGTGGGAGAACCAGGCTATGGATTTCTGATACAAACTGAGACAAGAGTTGATGTCTTGTAACAGCTTTCGCTTTCAATATATCAAACTTTTGTTTCAAGTTTTATGCATGTCAATTTGCAGTTGATTATAGACTACTTTAGCTATCATAATCTATTGCAAGATGATATGATTTGATTAATATACTATCCATATATGATATCTTTCATTATTTTTAAAAGTACAACAATTACTTGGTTTCAGTTAATGAATCACAGATTTCTCTTCTTCGTTAATTGAATCATTTTGTATAGATATTTGCATACAGATTTATCTAACTGTGAAGATTTATAAATCATAAGATTGCTGTAATTTTTATGTTTTGTTTGTCCTGTAATTTTATTTGAAGAGCACATCAGCTTCTAGTTTACGAGAAGCTCGTGGATAATTCAGTGCGGGTTTCCTCCCTCTGAATAGCTAAGACAATCATCATACAGGACAATCCTAGAGCGTTTCTTCAGGTTAGTTTGTTATTTATTTGATAGTTAATTTGTTAGTAAAATTTAAGTAGTTTAGTTAGATATATGTGTAGTTTAGATTTGTAGTTAGAGTTAGTATTTTAGTTGCTTAGTTTAGTTAGTTTTCAGTTTATTTCTTTTTCATAAAATTATAAAAATAAAAAAACAATAGCTCTCGCTGTCTTAGGACAGAATGTTAATGAGTTTTTCAGGTTTCCATACAAATCTGTAAATTGTAAATATTGTACATTTGTGAATAAGATTTATTTATGTTTGTAGTTAGATATTTAATTTATTAGAGTTAGCACAGTATTAGATAGTAGATTGTATATATAATAGTTAGATTTGTTTAGTTTGTTTTAATAGTTATTTTTAGTTAGATTAGTTTATTAGTTTGTTTTAATAGTTATTTTNTAGTTAGTTTTCAGTTTATTTCTTTTTCATAAAATTATAAAAATAAAAAAACAATAGCTCTCGCTGTCTTAGGACAGAATGTTAATGAGTTTTTCAGGTTTCCATACAAATCTGTAAATTGTAATATTGTACATTTGTGAATAAGATTTATTTATGTTTGTAGTTAGATATTTAATTTCTTAGAGTTAGCACAGTATTAGATAGTAGATTGTATATATAATAGTTAGATTTGTTTAGTTTGTTTTAATAGTTATTTTTAGTTAGATTAGTTTATTAGTTTGTTTTAATAGTTATTTTTAGTTAGATTAGTTAATTTAGAGTAGTTTTATTTTTGTTTTCTTAGGACTTAGATTGGCTAATGGAGCCACTAAACCCATAAAGGTGGGTTATACCAAATGTTTTGGGTTATTAGACAACCCCGGACTAGATCCACTCTCCCAGTTGACGGACGGTCAATTTCACCCGTCAACAAATGGTGCTAGAAGGAGGGCCTGAAATTAATTAATGGCACAAGGCGGTCGCAAGACTCCTCCACCACCTAATCGCTCACCTATACTGACTAGAAGCCATTCGAACGAAAATAATCCCCTTCAAACAGCAACCACATCAACCGATGATCCACGGATCACAGTTGAGCCAGTAACCCCTAATCCTACAGGTGGTGACATACAAGAGATTGTCTGTCAATCTCTTATAAGAACTCATAGTGCCTTAGCCCGTTTGAGGAAACCAAACCGTCCGTTGGACCAACCTTTGGATTTATTTGATATCAGAGAACAATTAGGAGGCACTAACCTCACTGTGAATCCTACAGATCCAAACCTAAATCCTACTACAGGAGGATCTGGAATACCTCCTTCACCACCTCGATCATCTCCTTCCTCTTCTGGAGGAGATTCCTCTGATGAAGGAAGTTCCCCTTCTCATCCTTCCACACCCACTACACCAATGGCAAACCAGAACAACCCTGCTAGACCTTGGCTCGACCAGGATGCCGTAGCTGTACCTGGAGCTCAACATCCCTTACCTAAACATCCAGAGAAATGGCTTCCCAAGTTTGACCTGACTCAAAACAGATCGCTGAAGATCACATTAAAAAGTTTATGTTAGCCATAAGACTCCGCAATGTCGAGCATGAAGATGTTGTATGTAGGTTGTTCCCCTATACTTTCGAGGGCAATGCATCTACATGGTACTTTGCCCAGCAACCCCATACCATCGTGTCTTGGGAAAAGTTTGAGTCATGATTTTTGGAAAAGTTCGGAGACAGTAAGCCTCTGGAAGTCTTAGTCATGGACCTTTCTAGCTTAAGAATGAACCCAAAATAAAAAGTTAAAGACTTTAATCAAAGATTCTTAACACTTAAAAACCGAATCCCTACGGATTCCATGCTTGCCGAGAATCTTATAATAGCATACTACACTAAAGCTTTGCATCAAAGTATAGTTATTTGGGTTAAACGATCTAAGAAAGCCACGTTGTTAGAAGCCTTCGAAGAGGCCAGCCAGATTGAAAAAGACATACTTAGTCTTAAAGACTCTACTAGCAACGAAACTGAGACTAGTCCTTCTTCCAAAAAGAAGATCGAAATCCTCCCCAGACCTACTCAAAGTAAAAAACAACCTGAAAGATCTGATTTAGAAAACTTAACTAAAGTTGTTCAAAAACTATCAAATCAAGTTATAGACCTAAAAAGGACAACCGAAGAAGCTTCTTCGAGCAAAGGACCTTACAAGCCCCCGTTCTGGAAGCCTTTTCCTACCAACCGACCTAATCCAACCACCGAAGGCCTTAATCTAGAAAGTATGCAATGCGTCCTTCAAACAATTCTAGAAGCCCAAGATAACTTGATGCCTCCTGAGATTCCTGAGGAGGTAGTTGAACAAGAGACAGTTCAAGAAGAGGAGTCTTCTCCAAACATTTTTGGACACTTCTAGGATAACATCTTTCAAGCTAACTTCAAGACAGTACATCCCTATAATACCAGGAGTAAGATAGCCAACAAACCTTCTACCGAAAACACTACAACTTCACCTCCAAAACAATCTAAACCAGCTGAGACTAAACCGAGTAATGTGAACCCCAACTTAGATTATGATGTAGTTGAAGATATTAAAAATTTGAGAGCTAACATTTTTTTTATGAGTTATTGAAATTTCCATTTCTGCTACAAAAAATGTTACAGAATATCTCAGAGAATGGAAAAAATGGTAATTCAAGTGGTAACAAGGTTGTGCAGAACAAAGTTCCTTAGAAGACTTCCATTAAAAACCATCCTGATCCTCAAGATAAAGGAAGCCTTCCTGTAAGTAATGTAAATAATGTAAATAATGTAGATAAAGTAGCTCTAGAAACTGTGAGTAAAAAGCCACAAACTACTACCCTTAGTACTCGCAAAAATGTACCTCCATTTTTGTTAACTTTCGAAATCTTTAATAGAAACGTGCAAAATTGTATGGTAGACTCAGGAGTGTCATCCAATGTGATGCCATGGTCTGTATGCCAAAAGATTAACGCTGAAGTTGAACCCTCCACCTTAAAAATCATACAACTTGATCGGACCAATGTTAAAGTTATAGGCGAACTAAAGAATGTGCTTATAAGATTATCATCTAACCCCAAGGTTCATCAAGTCATTGATATTATTGTTGTGGATATTCTAGAAGTGTAT
>JASDQU011025304.1:11914-23228 GCA_032191745.1 Picea mariana | reverse complement strand
TGACACAAGATAAAGTTAGACTTCTTCAAGATCAATCCCAACTATTGAATGATGAAATCAAGGATCTCAAAAATCAATAGTCACTGAAGTGTTTTGAACTAGTTTTTGTTCAGAGCAATCCTCTCTATGATGATGATGTTTTTGATCAACAATCAGTGAATGGGAAACTCAGTAATATAAGTCCAAATAAAGATGAAGCTATTCATGAACCTACATTTCAAGAGTTTTATTTTGAGTTCAATGAAGAAAACCTTTCAATGATGTCGCTGCATGCAATGAATCAACCTTCACAAATATCAAAGCAACATGATCAACATGAACAAGTTCAAATTTCTATTTCCAGGAAAATCATCAGACCTTGGGAAGAAATCAGGAACAACAAGAATCGAACAAGACTTGGATATGACAAAGAAGTTACCTTTCATATTCTCGATTATTCTAGACCAATCCACTTCATCAATGCATGATTCCTTCAAGAAGTTTCAAATTCACCTGTTCAAATTCAACATCATAATGATAAGTGCCAACATTGCAATCGAGTTGGTCACATGGAGAATAAATGTTTTGATATCCATCCTTGTCAAAATTGTGGCAAGAATAATCATGCATCATAAATGTTCCAAGAGGAACAAAGCTGTAAGATTGAAGATTCACTATGAGTGGATCGATCCTTGGCAGTGGTCATCAACAACCAAGAGATTGTATAAGTCTTACCATAGAATTTAATCTTGAGTAAAGACCATTCTTGCAGCGCATAGCCTTTTYTGTACCTGACGTAAGTGTATATAAGACCAAAGTGGTCCCCATTATGTCATAGATTTTAAKCATGGCCCTCATGTGATGAGATAACATGTGGTTGTTTCCACATGCCCACTTTGTGTTATACACAAATGAAATAAATATGGTACTCTCTTGAGCCTAGAGGGTGGAGTACAATGATGTAATTCTTATGCACCTTAAGGGGGAGAGTTCAAAAATCCAATGAAGATCGTTGATGAAACCACTTGTGGTCTCTCCTTTCAGTTGAAAAAGTGGGGAATTAATTATGGAATTGAAGATGGTTGTCAGACCGAAAGTTTCGACGACAAATATGCCAGATGGGCATCAAATTTGCCATATGGGAAACTGTAGTTTGTAGATGACAGACTTTGGTAGAATTATGGTTCAATGAATTGAAATTGAATCATACACAGGAATGTTGATTTTTAGAGCAATAATGTGGACATTTGGTTCACCTAGATGGTCATTTGACCTAGTAGAAGATAGATGGATCCTTTTGCATTGTAGCTTGGCATTTATTAAGTTGTTAGGAATTTCCAGGGATGTGTGAGACTTGAAGTTGATTCAATTCTCTTGGTTTTCTCTCATCATATTGGAGTTCACATTAGTTAACAAATTACAGGAATTCTAGCTCACATGATTACACAATGACATTTTCCAGAGTTTTCAGCATCCAGATTTGATGGTTTTTTCAGGTAGTTCTTTATTGAGGCTTAGCTCAAGAGTTTCAGCATGAATACTTGGAGATGATACTAGTTTATGTTTCTTTGGTGGTATTATTGTTTGAAATTAGGATTGAGGGGGGGGGATGTTAACCTCTTACTCGTACACAATCATGAAGTCCTAGTATACCGCTTTTTTATATTTCACATACTAGGATATAGTTGTTATCCTAAGCATGTTTCTAGATTCTTATCTTTCCTCTGCCTACCTTATCTCCCGATGAGGTGTTGATGTGATAGAAACTGAGGTGGTTTCATTATTGTATTATATATTTGTATAATTAAAATGAATACAATGTTGAGAATATGGCTTTAGGCCTTTTTCGCCACTTCTTGTGTCTCTTGTCTTGTTTGGTGTGTTCTTGTCCTAATGATCTTGTGTGTGTTATAATTCTTCACTTACTATATTATCAATCTAAAAAATGTAGGTCTCTTGCTCCAAGTCACCAAGTTCAAGTACCAAGCCACCCTGGGCTTAGAGCCACTATGAATTGAAGCACCCAAAGCTATATCCCTAAACCAAAGTGGAGTCTCTGGAAAACCTCTCAAAGTAGTGTCCTTTGACCAGTTCACATAACCTTTAAGAAAAATTTCCACCCAAATCCACTATGATAATTTTCTCATATTAGGACAAGGGAAATGCAGTCTTAGAGCCTACAGAGAGARGCTCCTGTGGAGGCCCTGAGTTGGCCAACAAATAGGAGAATGATGTGGTTGAACAAARCCACTAGTTGACTCTGAAAATATCTGGAGAAGTCTCTCTCCTCGAATCATTAATCCACACTGTAAAACCCAAACAAATGTCTATGCTATTYATATTAATTTACATGGGTGTAGGATAGACAGGATGTCCCATGTCATCTTTGCACAAATGTCAAGAGGGGAATCCTCTCCTTGCAAACTAATGTGACTCCCATTGACATTTGACATCAAATTCTCTCAAGGGATATGGATTGGTATACCCCCATTTATTATACATTGCATAAGATTCAACCTTGTACCCACATTGGCTTCATGATTGACCGAGATATTTTGGTAGTGAAATATGTGGAAGAAATCAATTTTGTGGAAAATCATATGCCTCTTGATGAATCCTTTTTACCAATCAATCCAGGGGAGAGTGGTTGGGAAGAGCCTTTCCATGAACAACTTTGAGAATAATGAAATAATAACATACAATGGATATCTCCTTTGCTTGTTGGATTTAAAACGAAGGAATTTTTTGAGAAGAGCATGGGCCTCAACTTCATAATTCATGACTATCATATTTCCCCAAGCATACTCAATTTCTTGATTTCCTTCACAGAGATAATAATTGAGCTCAAAGTTTGGCTTTTTTCTCAAGACTCTAATGAACAACATTCAAATATTGCATAGATGGCTTGACACAATCTTGAAACATCACTTCAATAGAAATTGGTAAAATAGACAATACTTCATCCACACCTGAGAACAAAGTTCCTTATTCTACATAATAAGTATCACGAGCTATTTGCATTTGATATAATTCTCACCACTATGAGAACTTATTACTTTGATTTCAAATGGTTTCTTATCTAAAAATGAGCATTCTTAAAGCTTCTTTTCAAAAATTCATTTTTTTCAACATTTGAAAATATTTCCCTCGGTTTATTTTATTTTCTTCTCTACCCCCCCCTTCACAATGAACCTTATGATTCTTCACATCAAGTTCTATTGTTCCCTTCATAGTGACTTTGTGATTCCTTACATAAGGTTATATAGACTATACACTCTTATAGGGAATAATTCTTTAGTATGAATTTAGGCTAGGTGGTATATCACAACACTAGATATTTAGCTACAACTTGAATGCTAGTTGTTTTTCTTCATAATGACCTTATGATTCTCCACATCAGGTTCTATAGATTTCACTTTTTTCATTGATTAGTTCAAACTCCCTCGAAGAATGATGCCAAAAGTGTGTGCAAATGTGATAACAATTTCTTGAATGACATTAAAAATGTTTACTATATGAACCATTATTGAATTATGAAGATCTATATCTTCACAAAATTCTTTGAGCATTGTTTCAAGCAATTTTCTATCACAACAATTAATAATGTCTAGTAGCCATGACAAGGTAGAATAAGCCAAACTAATACCTTTTTCATCTGATTTAGATTTAATACCTTCAACATTAGCATTGAACTCTTTCAAAATAACATACCTACATGCATTTTTAACAACTAGCGATACAATAATTAACTCAAAGTAGTCTAACACATGTTTCTCGATTCTATTGCTATACTCCGACCCATTTGAAGTCATAGACAATAATTCATATAGAAAATATTTCACCATATATATGCCCACAATTGGACTTGTGTTCACCCATGCTAAGTCTTACAATTAAATTGTACAATATATGACATTAGGGCTTGAAGTTTGTTTTTTTTCTTAGCGATGTAGTGAATAACATTCAATTATTATGTAGCTGATTTGACACAATCATGAAACATCTCTTTGGAAGCAAATGGTAAAAGACAAAGCATCATCCACACTTGAAAAATAAATTATTTCTTTTGTATAATAAGAATGCACTAGCTTGATGCATTTGATGTAATTCTCATCACTATGATAACCTGTTACTTTCATTTCAAATGATTGCTTACTGAAAATGAGCAGTTATAAAGGTTTCTTTCCAAAAATTTGGATTTTTTCAAGCGTTGAAAATGATCTCAAATATGATTAAGTTGATATTTTCATAGAAATGCATGTATTATCCCCTACTATAATATACTTGGTATGTTGAGTGTGATGCACTTTGACAAAACAACATTTATGTGCAAATATGACAAGAATTTCATAACATGTAGCTTTTTATTGAATACAATAGCACAATGCTAAATTGACTTTAACATGATCCTATATGTTTATCAATATGATGCTATCTTGATGCAAATGGTGCAACGATGATTCACACATTGCAATACATATTATAAAGATGCAATTATGAAGCAGCAATGACACAACATAGACACAATAAGAAGTAAACAAAAGACAAATGGAAAATAACAATTTTTTTGAATGTTGTGTGTGGAAAACAACAATTTTTTTGAATGTTTTGTGTGTCATTATAATGATAGAAAATTGATGMAAATTACCATCTCAAAACCTGACGTGTGCTAACAAAAAAATMTTATCTAGAGGAGAATGGGCTATAGCAATGCTACAACCACATATTATAGTAGTGAATATTGAAGAAGTGCAAAATCTGGTACTTGTTCAATCYGAGTAGAGTAAAAGGCCAAGATTGGTTCTTACACTAATCATACCAACATAGAAGACTACTATGGTGGCATAGGAAAAAAGTGAGAAAGACACCTAGAGAGTTCGACCAAGAAGCCATTGTGGACAAATATCTGCATACCCATCCAAGAAATATTCCTAAAATAAAGTAGGTGGACATAATAGTGGTGCTAGTAATCCATTAACTGACTCCAAGAGGAATATATAATCCTACTTCAACATTTCAAGTAACTAGGTTTGGATTAAAATTGTAACCCAAAATGACCCTCCAAAATTTTTTATTTCTCGCGAACCTCGCTTACTCATTGATCTACCCCCACCTAGAAATTAATTTTAGTTCGTAAACTTTTCTTAACTCTTTTTTTTTGGCTTATCCCACCAAAAAACACCATTCCATATCTCCTTCTAGCAAAGCAGGTGAATGAGTTACCCTCAACAAAGAGATATCAACTATCTCTTTGTTGAGGGTAACTCATTCACCTGCTTTGCTAGAAGGAGATATTGAATGGTATTGCAATCCTTTAGTGATTTCAAATAATAACGATGAGATTAGGCATTCAAAGAATGCCTTTAAGTTGTGGAATGATATGGAGAAGAAGATGTAAAATAACCCTAATACAACTACCTTTTAACAAAATTTAATATGCATTTTTGCAAAGAAGGAAAAGTAGAGAAAGCAATTGAAATTATGGATTGCATGTGGTGCATGTGGTTTCAGGACAACGCTGCTATTATTGGTGATCTATATGAGAATTATGATGCCCCTATGGGGACGGTAAATCAAGTAAACATGAAAGCTTTTTTCCTGATGATTATCACATATACCACAGTCATTGGTGCCCTCTGTGAATAGGACAAATTGGATGAAGCAAAGAGTATTTTTATTCATATGTTAGAGGAAGGCCTTCTCCCATATGTTATTTCTTGTATTACAATAAGATGGATTTTGTAAACATGGAGAATTGTCAATGGATTTCAAGTTCTTGAGTGAGATGCAAACAAGAGTTGTGTTCCTGATGTCTTTAGATTACTTGAGCAAAAACATCTTCAATTTAAATTCGCAACAAACTTGGGCTCCATGAAGAGAAAAGATACTCTGAATTCCAAGAGGAGATAGTATCTCCCAGTTAGATTTATTTGGACACTAAATAAAGAAAAAAATAATGGAATCCAAGCAAAGCTTCACACCTTCCATAAATGGCTAAGTTGAATGGTATATCTTCAAAAGTAAAATGACAAGTGGCTTTGTGATAAGGCTTCAAAGATTGGTTTGTAAATACTCATGGAGAAAATGTGTCAAGCACCCAAAATAAAATAAAAATTCCAATATCGAAAAAGTAAGATATTATTTCCATCAAAGATGAAGTATGAGGGATAGTTGGAAAAGTGAACACTCTAACGATAAAGATGAATTAAAGTGTTTATAATTTAATATTTTATTCTAACTTCAGAAGTTAGTTATAGGAAAGAAACCCTAACTATCATTAAAACGGGATAAAAGGTAGTGGTTGACACAAGGAATGGGAAGGAATGGTGGCTGGGAAATTTTGATAGAACAAAAGGTTGAGTGCTCGGAGCCCAAGAGGCCAAATCAATTGTAGCAGATCGGAAAATCAACCAATGGATTCACCACCAACATTGCAGATTTTGTCCTTTATTTCTATGTTTATGTAACTTTTCTCTTGTTAATCAAAGAAACTCTTCTTTCTCTTTGAATGCAATCTTTTCACAATTTTGTGCAGCATAAAATATATTTGCAGACACATTCTCATTTTATTCTTTATGGATGTACCTGAACATATGCTAAATAATAATTGAGATATGCTAGCTACTTTCTTGTTATTATTTTAACTTATTTATGGGTTCTGAGTGGAATGTTTTCTTTAACTACTCTTGGATAGGTCTGGTATTTATTATTGCTTGTTTTTATTGAGGAACAACCTACACAGAAATCAACATTGTGCAAGAATTCATTTATAGTGTTAAGCTATGGGATTTGGGCGAAATGGTCAATACGTTTTCATGAATACTATTGGCTTCACTTGATTATATTCATACGCTTTCTTCTTATCAGATGTATTTAGGACTACATGTCTTTTTTATTTACTTTTGATTTATGTTTTCTGAATGCCAAGGAGTACTATTTTATTCCCACTGGCATTTGAGACCCTTCTTCTATATCTTCCATCAACTTGTTTTTATGACTCTGCATGTTGAAGAAAGGTGCCCATTGGAGAGGCCCTAGTTTGATAGTTTGTTTGGAGCTATTTGCTTTCTCTGTATGCCATTAATTTTTCATTTATTTATTATTTATCTTTTCAAATCTAGCATTAAGGATGTGTATTAAAGGGTTGTTCTAAGGTGAATTTGAACAACATATTTTTGTGACAAACTGAGGGTTACCCCCTCTGGCTCAAGAGCCATTTTGAATCCTAAAGAGGGGAGGCTTTAGATAAGCCTCATAGGGTGCCTTGGCATTGTTCCTTAGCCAAGAAAAACCTGAGGAAAAACATACACCATATAGAAAGAGGTATCCATGGTGGAAACAATTGGTCAAACATGGGGAAGAACTAAACCTTTTGAGATATCAGCCTAGGAATATGCATCAACCTAGTTTAGGGAAGAAGACTTAAGGTCCACATGCAACACTCGACAAACCTACAAAAATTGGAGTGAACAATTTTTGCTACATTTATAATGAACTCAGAGGGGAGCTACACTCTCATCTATGAAACAAGGACCAATATTTGAAGGAAATATAGATTTAGAATTTGCAATTGAAAGAGGAGTTAAAAAAATGTAGAAAGTGAACAAAGTATTATATCAAATTATGGAGTCGCTCCTACATATGGCCATGGTGGCTAGGGTTTAACCTTAGCCACACGTTTCCCTTTCCCACACCAACCTCCATCGTTGGCTATGGTGGTGGCCTCATGTGTTTCTGTTAATGTCCCAAGTCGTGGGGTCGTTCCCTCCATCTCAATGTCCAGGCCAGTTTTGGTTTCATAGTTCGATGCCTCTTTTCGGGATGTTTTTCAATGAGACTCTTCTCCCTCTTCTTCGTCTCTTCTGGTTCAGAAATCCCCTTCTCTTGTCATTCCCATGGGACAAAACGCTAATGAAGAGGAAGAGCATTATAGATTTGTGAGTTTGGTTTGTCATTTCAATGGTTTTTAGACAAAGTTAGCAAATCTCAACCGCTGGATCTCTGCTACTTGGATCCCTATCATGCAACAGCAAGATTTCATTCATCATTATGTTAAAGGCTTATTCATTGTTGAATTCAACATTGAGGAGGATGGGATTTGATTTTCAACTCAGGTCTGTGGTTTTGGGGAAATCCAGGTCTGTGCATGAAACCTTAGACTCCTTTCAATCTGGCTACTAAAATTCTCTCCTCTTCCCTAATTTGGGTGAGACTTCCCAATATGCCCTTTCATTTTTTGGGTTTACGCTCTCTTGAAGCCATCAGTTCGGCATTAGGAAAGTTCCACTTTGCAAGCCGTGAAACTACGAGGCAAAGTACCTCTACTTTTTCCTGTATCTGCGTAGAAATGGACTTCAGTAAAGGATTCTCAACTGAAGTTATTCTTACTGGTAAAAAATATTCTTGGCCTAAAAAACTAGACTATGAGAGAGTTTCCTTGCATTGTATATTTTTTTTGAAACAGGTCAGCTTGCAACCCATTGTCACAAAGGGTCTAGGAAGAATAGAAAGAATTGGAAATTCACTTTGTGGGTCGGATTTAATAACAACCATCAAGTGATCTCAAAAGACTGTGAACAACCTCCACAAGACAGTGAAAATCCTTCTCAATCAGATCATCCTATTCAACCAACTCCTTTATCTCAAGACTCTTACCATGAATCCACTTAGAATATGAAGAAAGAGGCATTTGTCCTTCAGGTCTTAGATCAAGGACTTCAAATTCAACATGTTAAGTACCTAAGTAGATCTACAAATATAATCACCACAAACAATGAATACATAATAGATATACAGAGAAATATAGAAGAAACCACACTTTTATTATATAAAACCCTTGAGGTAGGGAAACACCATACAATTGATCTTATTATGGAAGGGATCCTCTCATGTTCACTTGCCTCTTCAAGGGGGAAACCTCCTAATGAACTTCAGCTCCAAATACAATACTTCTCTTCATATCCCATTACATTTCTTGAACCCCTTTATATAGTGCTACCATCACCTAAGAAGATTCTAGAGGAGGAATCTTCTAGAAGCAGAACCTTCTAAGAAGTCCTCTTAAATTTATTATATATAACTACCATAGTGGGCCTTATTTAATAATATAGTGGACCTAGTCCACCTTACATTGAATGGCCTCCACTACCTCTCTAGCTACCTAACATTCCATATCCCTTATGAAATCGTTGTCCTCGATGCTTGTTATGAGGTTGGACAACCATATGTCAAGGTCCCATGGATAATTGTGGACCATAATGTTGAAGAATACTGAAGAACCAAGGTCCCATGTATAAATGTGAGCAACTATGTTGAATTAGTTGAATTGCCACTATGATCCTGGGTCCGATGTCCAAGTGCTCATGTGAGCTCCACGCTGAAGATATTGGAACTTGGGAACCAACTGAAAATGATGCTCTAAATATTGGCACTGGTCATGTGGATCGAAATATTTAGGACCAACAAAAAATGCATTCACTGCGAATGGAGAATAATAAAACTGAAGAAGAATATGCAAAGAATGATCATGTTTACTCTCCAGTTAGTTTTTTACTTGAGGAAGCGTAGAGTCATCAAATAGAAGATGGAAGTGGTTGTCATCCCAGAAATGACAACTATCCATATACCAATCATCACAATCRTCCTCCAAAGCATACCAAGCATACACTTCTTGATGATATTCATCCATGATGTTCACCAAAGTATATTTCTCATGCATGCTCGCCAAGGACTCATGAATACTGCGAAAACCATCCTTAAGACCTTGAAAGTTATGCAATGTGTAGAATTTCTTGAGTRTTTGAGAGTGAACATCCATTGGAAACACCACATAAAATATGCCAAAAGAAATATCTGGAAATTCTCTATCCAATGGGTCTGATCTTGTAACAATCTGAGCAACCTATGAAAAGTTATGGACTCTGCAGTCCCATCATCGTCACGAAAACCCCCCCAAAATGGTTGATTTTAAATCAACGATATTTTCACTTCCGTAACTCCGATTCAGACGATCGTTTTTTGAATTTGGGTGAAATTGTGAGAGGAACTCAGATCTGTAATTTGCTTTGGAAAATTCAGTTCTAGTTGCTACAAAAATTAGAAAAATCACGTGGTCATCCATGGAAAAAACCCTGAAAATTACAAATTTTAAAATGCAAATAACTTTACTTCCCGGACTCTGTTTCAGACGATTTTTTTTAACTTGGGTGTTTTTCAGAGAGGAACTCATATATACAACCAATATCTGCAAATTTTCCACCAAAATCTACAGAAATCGTGCGGAATGTTGCATCCCTATATTTTTCTTCTTCAAATAAATAAATCTGCAAAAAAAACAAAAATATTTTCCCACAATGTCTACCAAGGAAAGTGATATGATACCAATTGTTAAGTACCTGAGTAGATCTACAAATATAATCACCACAAATATTGAATACACAATAGATCCACAGAACAATATAGAAGAAACCACACTTTTATTATAGAAAACCCTTGAGGTAGAGAAACATCATACAATGGATCCTATTATGGAAGGGATCCTCTCTTGTTCACTTTCCTATTTGAGGGGGCAACCTCCTGATGAACTTCAGCTCCAAATAAAATACTTCTCTTCATATCCCATTACATTGCTTGAACCCCTTTATATAGTGTTACCAACAACCTAAGATCATTCTAGAGGAGGAAACTTCTAGTAATTCCTTTTACATTTATTATATCTAACTATCATAGTGGGCCTTATTTAATAATATAGTGGATCTAGTCCACCTTACATTGAATGGCCTACACTATTATCACTATGGGCCCTTAGGGCCCCCCACTACCTCTAGAGGGTTCTACTTCTAGAAGGTTCCTCCTCTAGAATGATCTTAGGTTGTTGGTAACACTATATAAAGGGGTTCAAGCAATGTAATAGGATATGAAGATAAATATTGTATTTGGCGCTAAATCTCATTAGGAGGTTTCCCTCTCGAAGAGGCAAGTGAACATGAGAGGATCCCTTCCATAATAGGATCCATCGTATGGTGTTGCCTACCTCACAAGTTTTCTTATAATAAAAGTGTGGTTTCTTCTATATTGATCTGTGGATCTATTGTGTATTCAATATTTGTGGTGATTATATTTTTAGATCTACACAGGTACTTAACAATTGGTATCATAGCACTTTCCTTGGCAAGAATTGTGGACAATTTTTTTTCTATTTTTGTATTTTTTTTTCGGAGAAACCAAAGAGGGTCGCGAAATTCCAAATGATTTATGTGTATTTATGTGCAAACTTTGAAGAAACTGGTTGTAGATCTAAGTTCCTCTCAGGAAAACACCCAATTAAAAAAAAAAA
>JASDQU011025303.1:1749-29277 GCA_032191745.1 Picea mariana | reverse complement strand
TTGTTGGTTGTCGAGTGGTGTTGTACAGTTGGGTGTGTTGTTACTTCTACACGTGTGCACACACCTTACACAAAAAAAAAAAAAAAAATTTGCACCTGCTACTAGAATGGTTGTCGTAACGAGGAGGCCGTTACAGATTACCAACAACAAGCCATGCCAATGACTTTTGAACAATTGTATAGGCGTACCTTTTACGTTATAGCATTATTTTCTGGATACCAACAGTGAATGCCATGGGATGTCCTCTATATTCAGATTCTTGAACCAATGGTCCCCTTCCTGCGATAAACCTATCGCCTCAGTTATGGATTCCTCATTCACTTGCAACTGCAAGTTGCCTACCTTGGCTTTGGCACCATCAAAAGTTTTGGTAAAGGCCTGTGCAACTTCCATGTTGAAACCCTCAAAATAATGGATGAATTTTACCCAACCGAAATGGATAAGGTCGTCTACAACATCTTCATGATATAGAAAAGCTTGTGAGCCATTAGGATCCTCTCAAACCACAGGAGCCATCAACTTGGGTACAATGTACCAAAAGATGAAAAATGGAGGGGTTTGTGCTCATTCGAACCCAAAACAATTGGTTGAGTTTTCATGGCTAACGAAAAACCAAAAACCAAGGGCTTGGAAAGATGCTGCCATGACTTCCAACTCAAGCTTTGATTAAACACCTAGAACTAGAGGACAAAAAAAATTCAAAAACCACTTCATTTCCTAAAACCTACTCTCTAGTCATGAAGGACCATCCAGAAAAAGAAATGAATGTGATCAATGATGAACAGGACAGAGAGATGATCATTTCATAGCACAGACGATAGCCATGTCATACGTCGATAAGATAGTGACAAAAAAATTTATTGCAACATTCAGATCATATGGTGAGGTAAAAATACATAACCAAAATCACAAATGGTAAGAGATGAATAAAACCTTCAAAAATTGATTTAATAATAACATAAATCACCCATGGTTTGGTTTTATCCTTATGCTATGATTTTTTTTTTAAATTTTCACATGGTCGGATATTCACCATGCCTAAGTGTTTTGTGATTTTAGGTCTTCCAAAGGTTTGCTTGATTTCACAAGGTGAAAACCTTTAGAGTTGAATCAATGTGCTTGTAAAAAAAAGATTTCAATTTCATGCTTTTCAGTCATGAAATTGAAATCAAAACAAATAGATCAACCAATTAATCACCCAAAAACAATGATCAATTCCTTCGTATATACAAATTAGGCAGCGGATGAAAATTTCATTTGAAATTTTTTCATTTCAAAAATTGATGAAGTGATATGATAATTTGGCTGCCAACAAGTTGCAAGATGAATTTTTCCAGTAGAAAAATGTGTGATTCCCTAGGGAAATTCAAACAAAACGTTACTCCCAAGCACGTGGCCTATGTATCCATGAAATTACACCTCCAAACAACTGCCAAGCATTCCCACAAAAACTACCTTCAAGCTTCAACACTTAGAAGTCCTTTGTTGGATAGAAAAATCCATGTAAAAACAACTCTCTATGAAAAAACTTGAATGTGCAATTCTATTCTATTCCCCCTACGAATTTCTTCTCTTTATCTTGCTTGATTTACTTTCACTCTTACCCAATATGATTTTACTTAGGCCCCATGCTATCAATAACTATGGGATGTGACTCTCACACCAATCCTCTTACATGAATCCAATGATTGGGCTCTAGAACACTAAATAGCTAATGGAAGGTTCTTGGTAAGGATAATTTAGAAAGAAATAAGAAATGGATTTTGGTTTGATAGACATGGGTAAACTCTCCCCCCATTGGACCCCTTCCCTCTCTTATAGATACTTAGCCCCCAAATCTTTGTATGTGTCTGTTTGCAGTCAACGATACATTTTATTCATTATATTCAATTTACATCATTTACATATTACATTGCTTTGGATCTCGACCATTTACTACATCTACAATACACATCGCTAGTTTGGGGTTTGAAAATGGGGATGTCACATCCCCCCTCCCCCTATAAATTGAACTATCCTCAGTGCACATAACCATACAGTTTACACATTGACATATATAAAAACATTACATCAAAATAATTGATATTTTTGCAACTTAATGACTCACGCAAAAATTCCAACCAAAAACTCTATTTTCCCCTCAACTCATACCTTGGTTGGATAGGAAATCTTAGATTTGTGGCTCCAGGAACTCCAACTTCCAAAATAGAGCCTGCATTTGCTTATGTACAAATGTATATTCAGTTTCTTTCAAACTTTTCAAAAATTTGAGGGTATGTTTCGTGCATGGCTTCCGCGTGCTCCCTTGTAGTGTCTTCGGGACTGTAACAGGTCCATTGAACCTTTACCAATCTGATGGCTTTGTTTTAGCACTTTAACTTTCTGGTCCAGAATGTGCACTAGTTCCACTCGAAAATCCCCTTTGTGTCCCACCTACATCACATTCCAATCAATCACATGATTAGGATCAGGTACATACTTTTTTAATAAAGACACATGGAAAACATTATGAATTCTCATGGATGCAATTAATGCTAGCATGTATGCAGCTGGCACTATATTTTCTAAGATCTTAAAAATCCCACAATATCTCATTTCCAACTTTGGAAAACTTCCCAATTTCATCGATCTTCTCTTGCATTTAACTTTTAAAAACATGTACTCTCCCACTTTGAATTCTCTATGTGTTCTCTTTTCATTAACATAGCTCTTCTGTCGATCTTGTGCAACTTTCAAATTTTTCCTGATCTTTACCATCTGTTCTTCTATTTCCTTTAAAAATTTTGTCCCAATCACGACTATGTCTATTGGGTTATCCCAACTTATTGGTGTGTTTCATTTTCTTCCATACAATACTTCAAATAGACTCATCTTCAATTATTCATGATACCCATTATTGTAAGAAAACTCAACTAAATGGATATAGTCCTCCCACCTAAAAAGATTTTCCATTGCATACATTCTCAACTTATCCTCAATTATCCAATTAATTCCCTCTATCTTCCCATCTGACATGGGTGATATGTTGTACTGAAATTCAATTTTTTCCCAAATCCCTTAAACAACCCCTTCCAAAAATTGGAAGTGGACTTGGGATCTCGGTCTGACACGATTTCCCTAGGCACACCATGTAGCCTGATAATTTCTCGCATGTAAATTTCTGCAATATTGGTTGCCTTATGAGTTAATTTTACCAGAATGAAATGTGCAGCCTTTGTAAGTTTGTCCATCACTACCATTATGGAATTATGTTTCCTTGTTGTCCTGGGTAATTTGGTAATGAAATCGATAGTTACAAGTTCCCATTTCCATTCAAGAATGGGTAATGGTTGTATAAATCTCACTGGATTTCTATGATCATCCTTTACCTTCTAACATTCCATGCATCTAGCCAAATAATCAATGACATCTCTCTTCATACTAGGCCAAAAATATTGGCCTCTTACATTTGTAATATTTTTTTGGTATCCTAGATGTCTAGCATATGGCACATTCTGCATATCATTAAGGGAATTTTGAGGTAAAAAAAGGGCCTCTAAACAAAAAAAATGCACCTCCAAAATCCACTTTATAAGAGCCAACCACAATTCAGAAGATGACATCATCTCCTAGGGATGACTTAGCATCGATTGAGTTAAAAATGGAGAGTTGTCACATTTTGAATGGTGGATGGAAATCTAGAGTTGACCATGGTTATACTATGAGTACTTTTAAAAACAAAACATAAAGTACTCAGAATAAATCTCATTTCTCACTTTTTAATAAAATAATAGTATTGTTCTCTCATACATTTTTAGAAAAAACAATACATGTCCTTGCAAGAATATCCATTGTTTTTTACTCTTCTTCTCAATAAATGTCATAAGTTCCATTTTCCTTCTTAGTAATTTATATTTGTATTCCTTTTATTTCTTATTTGACTTTTTATATTAAATGATTTAAAAAAAAAAATCAAATTCCAAACAATGCTATCAAAGTTGGGCTGATTTCGTTTACTATTTCTTTTTCGAAATTTGAGCGAGTTTGACAATAGGTGGAAGGGCCAGGGATTTGTTTTGTTGTTCTTCATTTTCGAGCTTTGAGCAGGTTTGATAATAGAAGGACGCCATAATTTGGCTTACTATTGCTTCACTAGGATTTGGATGGGTTTGATAACATGGAGGAAGCTTCAATTTGGTCTACTATTGCATGTTTAGTCTTCGGGAAAGTCTGGTAACTGGGAGGAAGTTGTTATTTTGGAAACAGATTCAAGGAAAGACAACAAAATACCATTGGAGAAAGGATCACACGTGCAGAAGGCCAGACGAGGGGTTAGAAAAGGCTTAAATCTCAAGTTACTTGGTAGAACAATGGGTTAAATCAGGGAGTATGTAGTTGTTGTACACTCTTTTGAGGGTTTTAATGGAGGAAATTAGTTGTTGTTTAGGAGAATAATCCATTGTCAAGAATAAAATCACCTTGTTTTTTATGTCTACCTTTGAACCAAAGCAATGTTTGTGTGCTACCATGATGTGTGTACATGCTTCCTTGCCAATTTACTCATTGTTGGAGAAGAAAGGCTTGACATTGTCTCCATATCTCTTAGAGCACATTCAAATGTATTGGGAAGGGACTTTAGAGGAAAACTTAAAGAAATATTTGACAGAAGCAATCAATGGATATCAAAACTTTCCTTCTAGGACTTCTTGAACCTATTTTGATTGGATGGGATACAATGCAACAAAACTTTTGGTCAAAGCTTGATTTTTCAATGTTATTGTACAAACTTACCTCAAGGTAATATCTAAGTTCCCAGCAATGAGAACTATGATATGAAAATTAGAAATTTGTTATAATCAACTACTTTGCAAAGAACATTTGAACTTTTTCCTAATCAATCTTGTATTTGTTTCACTCATCTTCTCACAAATTTAACTCATGGTTGATTGAGGCTTGTTTTTAATATGTTGCTAGATTCTTATTTTTTGTTCTTGATTTTTATACATTTCATTATGTTCTCCACATCAATCAAATATCACTAGTTTCAAAAAGAAATTGTATTATTTGATTTACTTATGAGATGGAAGTATAGATGTTGCAGGAAATAAAATGCTACAGGTTCATTGAATCTGATACAAGTATGCTACAAGAATTCTACAGGAAGTTCTACAGGAACTTCATCTTTAGCAGTGCTAGGGGAACTTCCTTCTCGCAATTTTCTATGGGATCATTTCAGGTTGCTACAGGTTATCATGGATATAAATTTAGGTTAGTTGTGATCAACTTTACTAAAACTGCAAGTATGGTTAGTTTGACAATGCAAAGGAGACATTTGAGATCGTGTCAGACTTTGAGAGCATGCTTGATTTATTCATTCTCCATATAAATCCAAGTGCCCTAAGAAACCTTTCATAGAAGTTGGAACATAGTAATTCTTTACAAATTTTACATTGCACAATAGAATGTGGCTTAGAAAATTGAACTGCTAAAGAACAAAATAGAATCTCCAAAGAACAATTAGACCTTGTTTGATTGTTGAAAAGTTTATTTATGATGGAGAATCATGTTTATATGCATCTGTTGAATCTTTAGCTATACACACAAAAAAAACGTTTCTACATATTCTCTTTAGAAATGCATTAAAATAGGCAGGCCAATTATGTCATATGATCTATTAGACTCAGAAAATTGTTGTTGTAATCATGTAGACCCCAAAAATTGGAGGCATCTAGAAAGATGTATAGAGAGTGGGAAGGTTTCTTTAATATGCTCAGGTAAGGTATTCAACATGCTTGATATTTGATTCCCACTATAGTTTTACATTGATGATTGAAGTATTGTTCTCTAAAAAGAACCAGTGCTTTAGATGTATTTATTTTTTCCAAGCCTACACAAAGTGGTGCAGTCATTACAGATCCATTATATACAACATATGGAATAACAAAGCATGTCATAATTTCCATCTTTTCTACAGAAAACATGTGTATACTACTTCATTTTTTTTTCGTTTATAGAAGATCACACTACTTAACTTTCTATATATCATTTTTATGTTGCATAATTCAATGTCTTAATGACATCCCAAGAGTGAGTTGAAATTAGTTGTATTATACAACAAAATTGATGATCAAGGAAAATGTGTTTTGATGCCATTATCTATTGGGTCATGGGTAACACTGAAACCATCAACAATTGGAAGCCATGGAATAAAAAAAAAACGTTTGCAAGACATTAACATCCATTGGAAAGGTTTGGTAAAAGGATTTATGATGAGCAATGGACGAAAAAAGTGAAAAAATTTTAAGTGGCACATGTCTATGACTATAGAGATATGTCAAGAGACAAAGTTTCTAGTTAGCCAAATTTTCCAAAAATTGATTGTAATTGTAAGTATGCGTAAACAATTTGGATATCATAGTTTGTTGAGGTCAATTTTATTTAAAGCTTCTAGGATTTCTACATCTCTTTAGTTTTCTTTTATCGTAACATGAGTATTGCATTTATCCTGGGTTTATGCATATCAAATTGGAAATAATGGGAACCAACAAAATGCATAACAAGTGTTTTCCAAGTTGTTCATTCAAAAATAGAAGAACTACTCTATCCTGGTAAGGATCCTACATGGTTAAAGAAGGAAGTTGTATTCTTTTATAAATATGAATACATTCTTCCTAAATCAATTGGATCATGTGGATATCTCAAAGAGATCCCTATACCTTCCCTTAGCTTATTGGAATGGACAAGTGTATATGATTCTTCTATAAGTTCTTTTTGTTAAAAGTTATTTTCAGAAATACAAATTGGAATGAAAGAAAAAGGTGGCATTCATGTGCATAGTGGGATTTTCATGCCATTCTCTATGTTTGTTCATATTTTTACAAAGGATTCATCGATAAGGCAAACTGGTAAAATGTATGCTAATTCAAATCCTTCCAATGAGCTATTTACACTTTTTTTTTTCACTAGATGGCATATAAGAGTACATGACCAAAGTGGAGAAGAAATAGAGCAAAAGTTGAGTCATGACACCTTGTATTTCAAGTAAGTCATTTCAATATTATTTATTTTGAATTGTATCACACTTGTTCTTTTTTAGGTTTTATAAGAAGCAAAGAGGAAGTTTCTTATGAATGTAACAAATATACGATGATACAAAGTATTTTCATTTGATTCTTTCAAGTATTGGATTTCAAGACATATGTTATATATCTCATTTAAATTTTGTAGGTGGAGACATGTTCGAAAAATGGGGAAATGGGTTTGGATTACAAAGGAACAGGACAATGATGACAGAACACATTCTCCAAAAGTTTCATTTGATGTTCTGAAAAATGGTGAATTATTTATAACATTATCAATGGAGGATAATTGGACACTATTTGAAATCAAAAAACAATTGGAGCTACAAGAAGATTTTGATGATTTTGTATTTGTACACAATAGTAAAATGGTAAGATATAAATATGGATATCATGATTCTAATATGTAGACCATAATATAAAAATTTATTGCAATGTGAAACCTTCTTTATAAAGAAAATAATTCTAATTTTTTTTATTGTATTTTGTAGGTCGGGAAATGATGAGAACATACCGTGTGTTGCAAAGATTGTATTAAACCTTCTACCATTGAAATTAGGGAATGCTAAAAAATTGTAATTTGAAAATATAACGTGTATAATTAAAGCACATTATACAAGAATTCCCCAACTGTAATGGACCTTTTGTTTTGTAATCTTTAATATTATTTTTGGTTTTATTATTCAAGAAATTATACTAGCCCATTTATGAGTAAGATACCTGGAATTTCWTCTAAAGTGCTAAAGTKTTTATACCTTTTAATATTTTATACATCAATGCAATATTCGAAAATGAAACTATTCTCTATGTTTTATGATCACTATGGTCTAAAATTCCTACAAATTGTTCCATTTGTTGATTACTAATCTACTTTTCTCTGAAAGATCCTAGACTTTGTTTKCTTCCACATGATAACAATTATTRGTTTTTTTCATATCTAGGAAAGAGAATTCTAATATAAATGRAGTGATGCTCATTTTAGACATATCTTAGCTTGCTCTACCAACTTTCTTAAATGATTTAGAAATCATACAAAAAAGAGAAATTTCAAGTATAGAAACTTAAGTCATTAAGTTGACATTCCATGATATATTTGGTAATCGAGTACTAGATAATGTTTTAACAATTTATTTTCAATGAATTTGTTCAATGGATTGGTTCAATCATATCATCTTGGTGATTTTGAGTCTATTTGTGGTGTTTAGGGTGATGAGTTGTAAGTTAAAGCGAACAAGTTAACCTCTACCAAGGCACAACTACCTTATGATTTTTAATATTTGGACTACTGCAAGCCAACTAAATTTGTCAACTATGCTAAAAATTTAGGCAAGATATAAATAGAAGGGGTAGTAGGTTATTCCCTTATGATTTAATAGTAGATTCTCCAGTTGGGAAGTTACTTGAATGAAACTTTCAATTTGATTTAATTGATTTAATGGATTTGTGACGTGGCATGTTGATTATCAAATTTTATCTTATGATTCCATTTCACATTCAAGTTATTTGGCTTGGGGATTTGAATTATCGCATTGCTCTTTTCCATGGTGATACTAAAGAGTTGGTGGAAAAGAATGATTGGAAGGCTTCATTAGAGAAATATCATGTAGGTACACATACTTCATACTAAATGTTTTTCTGCATTTGTTCAGTTCTACTAGACATTGATTTGAACCTTAGTCTCTTGAAATAAATCAAATCTAGCATGCTCTATGACATATTCAAATTGAGAAAAGAGAAGGACATGTATTCAAAGTATGGAATGAAGGAAGAATAGATTTTTATCCTACTTACAAGTACCAAAAAATTCAAATGTATATGTTGTAGGAAAATTAAAATCGAGAGAAAAGTGTCGCACACTTGCATGGTAAGAACAAGTTAATGTAGTTTTGATAGTTTGATCTATCACAATTGATTGGATTGAAACTAGTTTTTCAGAAGTGATCAGATAGTAGAATATTATAGGAGTTGATAAAATCATATGTTGGAGGATTTATGTTACACTTTTATTGTGATTTTTTTAGACTATTTCTTATATGAGTTGTACTTAATAAATTTTTCCACTTTTAACTCAAATAATTTTGATGTTGTCATGTCTACCTTTGACCCAAAGCAATGTTTTTGTGATGCCATGACATGTGTGCATAATTCTATGTCACTTTGCTCATTGCTGGAGAATATTGGCTTGAAAATATCTCCATATCTCTTAGAGCACATTCAACAGTATTGGAAAGGGGATTTAGAGGAAAACTTAAAGCAAACCCTCGGAAAAAGAAATCAGTGGATATCAATGAATTTCCACTAATTTCCAAAATAAATTGTATTATTTCATTTATTTATGAGATGGAATTATAGATGTTGCAAGAAATAGAATGTTATAGGTTCATTGAAGCCACTACAAGTATGTTGTGGGAATGCTACGGGAGGTGCTACATGAACTTCATCTTCAATAGTGCTATGGGAACTTCCTTTCCAAAATTTGCTACTGGATCATTTCCTGGTTGCTACAGGTTGTTACATATTATCATGGATAGAAATTTATGTTAGTTGTGATAAATTTTACTGAAACTGTAGTTATGGTTAGTTTGAAAATGCAAAGGAGACATTTGAAGTTGTGTCTGATTTTGAAAGCATGCTTTATTTATTCATTTTCCATCTAAATCCAAGTGCCTCATGATGCCTTGCACAAAAGTTGGAATATATTGATGAAGAAAAGATGAGGTGCAGTCCATATTTGATTTACCACTATGGTTTCCATTATTTACCATGTATACTATGCCATAGGAAATGCTAAAGGAAGCATAAATGGAAGCACAGGTCAACGTATTAGAGGTCATCCACTTGATGAAGCTTCCATTTCTATGATGGTTGACATGGGATTTGTCTAATTGGAAGGGGAAAAATAGTGATTTCATAAATGAGGTGAAAAACAGGTGAAAGTAATTAGAATATTACCAAGATAAGACCTTCATCAGTGTGCTTTGGAAACTAATGAGTTGGTTCATATTGTAGGGGATATAAGTGTGGCATGAGAATATTTTTTTCAGATAACTTCAAGGATGCAGGACAAATTAAACCATGAAAGGAGATAGGTGCCATAACAATGCCACAAGTCTTCATATTGTATAAAGGATCCCCCTTTTATTTTCCCATCACAAAAGAAACTAAATATGTTGAGGAAATGAAGTAGGAAGGAGAAGAAAAGGATGTTCATATTTCTAAAAGTCATCATGGAATATTTCTGGAAGTTGTTGATTCTACTACCAAATACTTATAATGTTGCTCAATAATGGTTCTAATATGATCCTGAATTTGTAACAATGGTTGCTCTTGCCACATCATTTATTATATGAGTCTCATAATTGAAGTAATGCCATTTTGTATATAAAAAAATATTCCTTGATAGTTGTGATTGGAAATATTGTATTGATGATATTTGAAATGTTGTCTTGTGAATATCTTTTGTGATGTCTTATTCAAAAGAGTCTAAGGAGTAAAGACACAAATTTTGTTTCACAAAATGTTTAATCACACCATCAAGGATTGTCCTTCCATTAAATGATCTATTTTAGAGTGGTTAACACACTATATTTAGCATATTTTGAGGCCATTTTCAAGACTATTGTCAATGTGTACACTAGCAGTTGGGTTCATCATTAAATAATATATTTTAGACCTATCAACGCAACCAATACCCATAGATATTGTACATGGGGGCACACCTATTTTGTATATTTATGGATGTATTTTCCATGGGGAATTCTCTTTTCCTATAAACCATAAATATTCTTTACAGTTGCCCACTTACTTCACTCCATATTTCATAGCTTCTATAAATACAATTGAATTTTTGTCCATGAAAAGAGAATGCAAGCAAAGGAAAGCACTTGGATACATGCTAAAAAGGGACCAAGGATTTCAATCTTTCAGCATGAGTTGAGAAATTCTTGAAACGATGTCAATCATTATGACCTTCTCGTGTGGTCCATGCAAGGTACAAAATATTACAGTGTCATTAATCAACATAATACCCTAAAATGTAGCTCTATCAGCACATAACCACAAGAATATTACAATCTTGACTGCAAGATCACCATATTGAATATTGTGACTACAGGCCTAAAATGTCATGGATTGATTTCCTAATGGAAAATCGTTCTTTTTAGGGAAACTAGTGTATTGTGCACTCTATCAGGGTACACATAATTAAAATTCAAATCATGGTAAAGCACCAATTTTAAGTTTTCCATTAATGAAACCACATGAACATATTATTTTTCTCATGCTTTTGGTATTCAGATGTTGGGAATCTAAGATTGAAATTTGACATAATGTAGAAAAAGGGAGACAACAATTTTAACTGAGCTTTCCAATAATTAAAACACATGGGAATCTTGTTTTGTCTCATGGGTTTGGTCTCTAAATATTTCCAATCCAGGATTGAAATTTGACACAATATAGAATAAGGATGAGGACAAGTTTAACCAAGTTGAAAAGGGAAACAAGGAACATCCATTTCTTACTCTTATATGTCATAAGTATATCACTTAAATGGTAATTTTGTTTAATTAGATAGGGAAAATTTAGAGATAGAAAGAACTAATCCATGTTTATTCTTTGATATAAAAGGATCGTTGGAGAAATAATGGAGGTAAAAAGTTACATTTTCTAAATCTATCTCCACTACATAGAAGGATTTAGATGTAAATCTTCCCATGGCACAACAACAATTATTCAAGGGAAATCCTTTCTAATATTTTTTCCATTGTGAGGGCCATGCTTAGTATCAAATTTCAGAAGTTCATTCTTTAAATTGTTTCCAAACACTTTCTAATACTAATTTACATCTTATTATGGTTCTTTTGGCATGATATCAACCAATTCTATTCATCTTTAAATTTTGGATGTAGAACATGACTTCCAATTCCAACTAATTTTTGGAATATGTTATGTTCATAAAACTTATTCAAAGAGAATGATCTATAATCAATCATCCTATGTACAATTTGATTTAATAGTGCAGAGCTTGATTAATTCATATGAAAAAACACATGTTTATATTTATTATGAAATCAACCGTGATTGTGTATTCACATTACAAATAACATAATGCCAAATACACACTCTCAATAAAGAACACAAATATTACACTGGAGGAAGTGTCCTAAAAATGAAATAAGAATTATTTGATAATCTCTTTATTATTTCTTAGAAAATTACAATCTAGAGAGATAGATTATGTTGGCTTTGACTACTTTTGTTCCTCTATCCCAAATTGCATATGGGATAGTTTTCATTTCCCATGGACATGCTTGTGTTTTTTCCCTTTGTCCTTCATCCGTGGAACAATCACCTTGGTTCCTAAAGTATTTCATTTATCTCTTTAATCTTCCCATTCCAACCTCTCCAACCTGATTATTGTGGAAGGCTTGGGAAGTCCCTTGACTTGAATATAAATGCCAACTACTAGTTTTCGGTCTTATTGATGTTTTTTCCATGGGAAATTCTCTTGTCCAACAAACAATAAATCTCCTTTATAGTGGACCACTTCCTCTACTCCATATTTTATAGCTTCTATAAATACAATTGAAATTTTTTACATGAAAAGAGTATGAAAACAAAGACAAGAACCTAGATACATGCCAGAAATGGACCAGGGATTTCAATCTTTAAGCGTCAGTTGGGAAATTATTGAAACAATGTTTATGTGGACAAGGTCACATATTTGGGTTCTGTAGCAGGAATATCTATTTAGAATGGTATAGTACAGATGGAACCCACACATGAATCTACACATCCAATAATTTACATAGTTTGTTTCATGGGAAACTGCAAAGAAGACTGCTCTTTTTCATATGTCCCAGGTGCACTTGACAAGAAAATGTCTTCAAATGGTGAACAAGTAGATATGTAAGATTGAAATAAAATACCTAGACAAGAAACATGATCCAGGTGGATATTAATGGCCACCCACCTATTCCAACTGGCTCAAAACGGTCTTCTGGCAACTTACTATTTTTAACAGGTTTTCGGTTCCTAAACTTCAGGGGCCATTTTGAGGGCCTAAATGAAGCTTTTTCAATATCAAGCACCTCATTGAAAGCCAAAGGCTCTCATTGATCCCCCAAAATGAATCTCCTCAATGATACCTTTCCAACGATGATCCAGGTGGATATTGGTGGCCACCCACCTATTCCTACAGTCTCCTCTTGTCAGTTTTTAGTTCAACACGTTCTTTTGTACTTCTTTTTACTTGTGGTTTCTACACTTTTTGGGATGTATGAAGACCTACCAATATTCTAGGTGGATACTAGTGGCCTCCCACCTAATCCAATTGGCTTATTTTGTATGTTTTCATGTCAGCACATCTTGATGTACTTCCAGGGTCATTTTGGGGCCCTAAACAATGTTTTTTTGGTGTTCCACAGTCAAACTATACACAGAGTTAGAGTTTGATGGAATAATGTGTATTTCTCTAAAATACCTTTCCAATGGGCTATCACATGCCTAAAACAAAGATCGTATACAAAAGTTATGACCCCAGGAAGTTAATGTACTAACTTCTTCTTTTTTTCTTTTTTTTTAACTGGGGGAATCGGCAACTCGCGGTTCTCATACTCGCGTGACACAGGGTCGATCCCCGTCGGCTGCCACTATAACCCCAGGTGCAACCACCCAGCCCGCAAGAATGGTGCATGAGTAAATCTGGGTGAGAATCGAACATGAGACTTCATTTTACAAATTTCCTTCCATTTACACGGCACTTGCCAATCCGTCTACAGTTGTGCGGGCGTTAATGTACTAACTTACCTAAACAAGGCCCACATGACTTTTGGTGTTTCATCTCCTAGGGTTAGGTTTTTGGATGTCTAGGGTTTTGGCATTCATGTTTATCATAAAAAGGCCTTCAAAGCCTCATTGTAAACATATTCTTATGGATGAGTGTAGCTTTCACATCTCTTTTCAGAGATAAAGATGCCACCATTCTAGTGAGTCTTGCACACTGTATTTTTGTATTTTTACAGTCTCTTTACAATTATTTCATTAATAAAAATAAAGTATTGTTGTATTTCTCTATTTCTAGAAATTTTCATGACTATTTCATTGTAATTTATCTACTTCATTTCGTTCCAAAAATAATTTGGATCAAACGAACTATCATGCGCCCCAAATGGAGATAGTATTTCAAAGTTACGCCCCCAGAAAGTTGATACACCAAACTATCCAAAACGAGGTCCACAAAATTGTTGGCTTTTCATCTTCCAAGGTTAGGGTTTTGGATTTTATTTATGATAAGAAGGCCTTTGGAGACTCATTCTAACAATCATATTATTGTGAATGCGAGTAGTTGTCACATCTCTTTATAAAGATAAGCTTCTACCATTATAGTGAGTCTTTCACTTTGTATTTCTATAGTTTTGTACATTTCGCTCATTAATAGAAATTGTGTATTACTGTATATATGTGCCTCTTGTTATATATCTGATATATCTATGTTATATTATTGGCTCTCTTACAATATATATGTATATTTGTTTGTTATATCTCGGCTCTCATTTTGTTCCGCTCATATATCTAGATCAGTGGTATCAGAGCAGGCTACTCTTGATCATTTTTTTTAGTGCATGTCATTGACGAGGTATGAGTATAGAAAGTTGGGTCTCAAGCTTGTCTCTCTTGAGTAAAATCTCTCTCACACTCCTAAGAAACCCTCCATGGAAGAACAAAATAAAAACGACAGAGAAAATGATTCTATTAATATGTTGCTTGAGCAAGCTCTCATGCGACAGAGGAACGAAATGATGGATAATTTTTTCCACATCCTTCAACGCTTTTCAATATCAATCGACACGTATTCATCAAGAGGTCACTTTGGAGGCACCTTGCCATTTAAGGTACAAGTTAATTTTGATATTCCCATATTTGAAGGACAAATAGATGCAGATGCCCTAGAAAAATGGTTAAACCTGCTAGAAGGTTATTTATCTGTTCACAATTTTTCCGACAAGGAAAAGATCACCTTTGCACTCCTTCAATCTCTCCTGTATGTCAAAAATTGGTGGGACACTTACTGGGACAAAATTTCCACAGAGGAGTCTAGAATATATGGGGTTGATCCCACTTAGTAGTTTTTTGTGGATGTGGTCAAGGAACAATATTACCCTGTTGGTAACTATGATGACCAGTACATGAGATGGACCACATTGCATCAAGAGAGGGTCCAATCCGTGTTAGATTTCATCAACACCTTCCATACCTTGTGCACCAAGCTGGGTATCAAAGACTCCAAGCGACATTTGGTTCTGAAATACCATGGGGCTCTACACAAATACATCCAGACTGAAATGGACTTTTTGGACATATCATCATTGGGTGTTTCTTATTGATATGATGTTAAAATTGAGCATAAATTTAAGCACTAGAACAAATAGGAGTTTGGGTCTACAAATATTCAACAACCAAAGTATGATAAATACGACCCTAACAAATAGCCTTCCGAAAACCAGTCAAAGCCACAGGAAAAGAAGGGTCACAGAAAGATGAAGAAGGACAATGGAAAGTGGTGTGATTTCCACAAAATCCCCTTGCACAACACTGATGAATGTCACTAAAAACAATCATTAGTGGTTGAGATCAAATACAAGGAGTTGAACCCTGATTCAGAGTATGATTTAGAAATTAATGGGGGAAGACAGATCATCGACGCAAACCACACTGCTACCATCGCAACTACAACAATTCAACCAAAAGAACTAGCAGATTCTGAAGAGGGGGAGTGTCTCTTCCATTCACAGATGTGGGTGAAGGGGAGCCCATTTCATTTCAATGTTGATAGAGAAATCCAAAATAACCTCATCTCAGTAGAGGTCATCAAACAGTTGGGATTGTCGATGGCATGACACACGCAACCATACAACATTCAGTGGCTTCGTCGGGGAGGAGATCTCAGTGTCAGCCATCAGTGACAATTTCCATATGGCATCCAACCCTTCAAGGATGAGGTATTATGTGATGTTTCCCCACTGGATGTTTGTGATGTTCTTTTGGGTCATCCATATATGTGGAAGCGTCATGCTATTTACGAGTCTTGACCCCGTAGTGCCACTGTTACTCTAGGGGGTCATCCCTACAAGATACCAGAGGTAGTTCCAACTACTGTCCCACCTAAACAGTGTCACAAGGTATTATCTCATACTACAAAATTCATCTTCTTCATAGTCTATTCAAAAGGTGAATATAAGAACACCGCAACCACTGCAACCTCAGTCCAAACACCTTATGTCCAGTAGAAGTAGGTCGACAAGATTGAAGAAAAATGCAAGGATTCCTTCTGCACAGATTCATCTCATGTATCCACATTGGTTCAAAAGTTCCAACCCTTCCATCCACAGGTTCGTGACATCCTTCAATAAGCTAAGAAGCACAACTTCTCCAACAAGGCAAGCGTCTCATCAAGATGAAAATTCAACAAATGCTTTTCCCTCTCCCCCTGAAACTAAATGAAATGGATACCATTGATTCCTAAGGAAGGAGGATTGATCCAGGTGGATATCAGTGGCCACCCACCTATTCCAACTAGCTCAAAACAATTTTCTGGCAACTTACTATTTTTAGCAGGTTTTCGGTTCCTAAAGTTTTGGGGCCATTTTGAGGCCCTAAATGAATATTTTTTGGGATCGAGCACCTCAATAATAACCAAAGTCTCTCATTGAGCCTCCAAAATAAATCTCCTCGACAATACCTTTCCAACGAGCTATCATACTCCCCAAACGAAGATTGTATGTCAAAGTTACGCCTCTGAGAGGTTGATACACCAAACTACCCAAAATGAGGTCTACAACATTGTTGGATTTTCATCTTTCAGGGTTAGGGTTTTGGAATTTCTTTATGATAAAAGGCATTTGGAGCTTCATTGTAACAATCATATTCTTTCCAATGCGAGTATTCATCACATCTCTTCTCATAGATAATATTCCACCTTTATAGCGAGTCTTTCACTCTATATTTCTACAGTTTTGTACATTTCGCTTATTAATAGAAATTGTGTATTACCATATATATGTTTCTCTTGTTATATATTTGATATATCTTTGTTATCTTATTGGATATCTTGAAATATCTATATATATTTATGTGTTATGTCTCCGCTCTCATTTCATTCCGCTCATAAATCTGGATCAAAACATTTCCATCAATATTGGTAACATGATACAAAGGAAGCACACTAAGCAACGTAAACAAAAATACAAATCAAAGGGGGAAGTCATGAATGTCAATGAGACTATTAAATTCTWAAAATTTTAATCTAATAAAACTTATGCATAATGTATTCTTAGGATTCTTTTAATAAATTAAAGTGTTTAATTATATATATGGAAAAAAGAAGAAACAAGTTAAACAACTTGAAGAGACCCTGGGCATCAAAAAATGTTAACAAAATTTTAGGACATTAAAAATGTTTCATGTTACTACATGTATTGGATAAATTTTCACATAACCCCCTGATGAAAATAATAGTACATGGGCACATGAATCATTTTTCCACCAAGAAACCATCCTTATTGTTGCAGAAGGAAATATTTTTCACCTCTCTATCCACTAGTCTACAAAATGTTTGCAAGGATGGTGAAATATATAATTTCATACTTAGGATAGAAGAGAAAAGGGTTAGAATACAACTTTAGATCCTCACAATAATGTAACTGATGCATTATTAAAAAAATCAATAGTTTCCAAGGTCTATCAACAATGCAGGAAGAATATAAAATTGCATCCTACTAAAATCAAGTGTGAAATCACCACATTAAGAGTGAAAATAAATAATAGTTAATGTTTGCATACATTTTCCCTTAGTTCTTCCACATCAGAATTCAATACCCTATTAATAATAGAAGCTTCACTTTATTTTTGATTGATATGTGTAAAGCGTTGAAATAAAGAGGATTTTTCTAGTCTTAATTGGGCGACCTGTTAAGACATTATACCAAAAATAACTCTTTAGTAGAGAATAGATAAAAGAAGAGAAAAATTTTCATATGAACAAAAGGTACATAGACATTACTGGAAGTAGAAAAGGTTACTTGTATATCAATATCATTCAAGTGTGATTGTTTTCTTCTCCTTGACCACCTTGTTCACTTTTTATTTGACAATTGTGGGATACAAAGCATGGTTCAACTCAGTTTTGAGCAGAAGACTATTTTCTATAATTGGATCCCATGATAAAAGTGGACTTGAGATTCTATTAAGTGATTTTTCATGAGGAAATCCAAAAGGGAAAAACCTCTTCTTCTTATGAATGAAAGGCAAGCTCCAACTCCTCTTTACATTCTTATTTTATCTAATATACAACCCAAATGAGGCTGCTACCTATGTTTCTTTAGCACCTACTGAATGGAATATACAACTCCCATATGTACAAGAACCAACTTGTACAGGATACTTTTACAGTCTCCCCTTGCTCCTCCCTACCACGCTGGAATCCTTGTCTGTCACTAAGAACCTACAAACCAACTCTTTATCTTCTCTGGCAAAGGATTCATCATTCAAGTCCTCTCTGTTTATATAATCATATCAAAATCCAATCTTCTCCCCTTGATCTCTGCTATATCTTCATCATTTCTTTTCACTTTCCTTGTATGATTTTATTTTGGTTTTATATTCATTTAAAAAATGAATTTTACCTTAGAGTTACGACTGTACCATTAATTCCATACGCACCAATGCCACACAGTCACTGTGTGTTTCTTTTTATCATCTACAACCCCTTCCGTTACCCCTCAAATCCATAGAACAACGCTTCAACAACTGAAACACCAACCATCCAAGAACCATGATTCAGTTCTGCTAACTAAATCGTAACTGAACAATTAATTGTGAAGAGCAACAGTAGCCCTTCGATCAGATTTCCAAGTATCCAACACCGTTGGATTACAAGCATAGGGTGTCGCGTTGATTTCACCATTTCACATTTCGGTATTTCAGCATTTCGGCATTCCTGTGGTGAGGAGTCTCGACACTCCAAGTCGCAATCCCCAAAATGGAGCCAAATTAATGGTCCACAAAACTTCATAATATGATCCCTTCTTTTCTTAATCGAATAGTTGACAGGATTTCGACGTTTTTCCCTTAGAGTCATCGTGACTCCAACATTATAAAATTCATGATCAAAAAATCTCCAAAGTGATCAGATGGTTCACATAACCCACTAAGATGGACATTTGATGGGATTTCATAGTTTTGCCTTTTGGGTTTTCGAGACTCACAATAGTCCCTTTCAGCATTTCGGAGTTCGAGACTTCGTGATGGTGGAGTTTCTGCTTTCTATGTAAAACCCCGAAATAGAAAGTTCTTATGTGACGTAAACCTACTGACGTCACACGTGGATTGACATGTGCCAAATAGCTGCCACATGTCACTCTGATTTGTGACTTACATGTGCCTAAAATGTTGAATCAGCTTGGCACTTGTCATTACCTGATTGTGCCATGTGTCCTTAGCTGACGTGGTTTGCTGACGTGGTTTGTTGATGTGTCTGTTTCGGGATTTCAAGGTTTGCTACTTCAAAGGTTAAAGTTCCTTTGATCTTTGATTTATCGGTCTGCGAAACTCCGAAATGGAGTCTTTGACATGCTTTGATCTTTATCATTTTGCGATTTCATCATTCTTGTTGTGAGTGTCCTTGACACCTCCAACTCTCGGTATCCGAAACTCTGAAATGGAGATTAAGTTGTGGTTTCGCATTTCGCGATTTCATCATTCTTGTCATGGGTGTCCTTGACACCTCCAACTCCCAGTATCCGAAAATCCAAAATGGAAATTAAGTTGTGGTTTCGCATTTTGGTATGTCAAGAGACATGTTGATCTCCAAATTAGGAACCACCATGCCTGTGAAAACTATGTAATGTCCTCCTCATTACGACAACCATTCTAGTAACAGGTGCAAATTTTTATTTTTATTTTTTTTTTATTTTTTTTAAGGTGTGTGCATACATGTAGCAGTAACAACACACTTAACTGTACAACGCCACTCGACAACCAACAATATGCAACCACGATGTTCAACACAAGAAGACTGAAGGCACACAACGAGTAACTGCAACAATATACGACCATAGACACAAGGCGCACAACACAAACAATAAGACATTCTGGGGGCGCATAGTAAGCACACAGAGGGAAGAATCCATGGTGTTAGGGTTACTATTTCTGCACAGGAAAGCAGGGCGTTTAGTCTTATGTCTTCTCGAAAGAAGATTAGACAGGCTCCTGGCCGACTGCTCAGGAAGAAAATAGTAACCCGGCCTAGAACAAGATGCAAGAAATGCGAACACAACAAGACTACCTCGACATATCATAGTGACAACAAGCAAGAAATTCCCCTAGACATAAGGCGTACAACTAGCAGTTGTAAGCAGAAAATGACACCAGGTGTTAAGTACAGTACAGTCACAGAGGGAAGAATCCAAAAGTGTATTTTACTATTTCTGCACAGAAAAGCAGGGCATTTAGTCTTATGTCTTCTCGAAAGAAGATTAGACAGGCTCCTGGCCGACTGCTCAGGCAGAAACTAGTAACCTCTGTCAAGTGTGTCACAATAGTGGAACCCTGCCTTTAAAGGGCCTGAGACTCTTGATATGGCACTGGATCCTTTACACAGAAAATACCCACAGACATATATGCTAAGGCTACAGAAGGTGTCTATATCCCACCCGACACAAGCAGACCAATCGACAAATTTTTACAACCCAGCGCAACCATAGACGAAAGAGCAACCACATCTTCTACAGAAGGTGCAAGACAAGGACTCGGACGATGACCATTAAAATTAATGACATGGCAATGTCTAAGACTCATCCGTGATTGATTACTAGCCAAATTCTCCATTGATTTTATTAAGCCACGAGTACATTAGTTATAAGGTAGATCTAATTGAATTATTGCCCTTAGTTTAAGGGCCTTACCCCTTGTGTTGAAATTATAAAAGAATTTAATGTCATTATACTGAATTATCCTCCATATTCATTATACTACCACATTAATGTAAATAAATACACTGTCCTTACGCTTATGAGTTATCAAGACTACATAGCATTTTTCCAAGGCAGGGGTATTACATTTACATTGATCAAACAGTAAAATGTTAGTACACTTTCCACTAAGGGACAAAACCTTTACACTATTGTAAATATACAAGACTAACATCATATTTGTAACTAAAAGTAACAAGGTAACATCATAATCAAATGACCACATAAATAAAATACAATGTTTAAACATGACAAGGGTTAAAGGCAATAGCATTTAAAGATGACCTCATAATGATGAGTATCATCCTTTTTCAAATGACATGGTAACATCATAGTTAAATGACACACATATAATAATATCAAGGCTTAACATGACAATGTTTTAAAGGTACTAGCATTTAAAGATGACCTCATAACTAGAATAAATAAAGAGAAGAGGAATAATAATGAAAATTTATAACTAGAATAAATAATGAGAAGAGGAATAATACATGTTACAATAATATACATTTTGTGGATGATGGCGATCAAACCGAGATCAGAATCATTATATTAGTTTGGATAGAAGGAATAAGTAATCTGTCATGGTATCACAGGGTCTATTTATTTAAAAGTAAGAATCAAAATATAAGTAAATATTCTTGAGTTACTTAAGTAAAATAGACGTTGAAATTATGATAGCATGAGATCATGTTTATCCAGATTTAAAAATAAATGGTTAAAAACTTGGTGTCATTACACTAAGGCTGAGATTGATGGGTGGGATCAGATTTGATAACCAAAGACATTTTAATTACAATCTTTGGGTATGTTATACACTTACTTGGATATTAATTAAAGGCCAGGGACTCGATCCACTAATCCCCCATGTTATAGTTACAGCATCGAATATATATATATATATATATATATATATATATATATAAAGCATAAAAACTTTTCACATAAAGGATAGAAGGTTATAATAACCACCAACGAGGTTTCCTGGGTATGAGTGAATTTAAAGATTTGATTTTAATATCCAATGCTGGGCCATTTAGTGAACCACAAGTCAATACAAGGTTATATAACGATAAAATGAAATACGCAAATATCATGCAATTTCTCCAACTTAAGGCGTTACAGTTCATCCCTGGAATAGTGATACAGGAACACATAATCAAAACGCAGTCCAAAAATAGGGAAAACGAAACTATTATATTCATGCCCATTCTGAACAAACACATATTCAAACGCAGACCAAAAATAGGGAAAACGCAACTATTATATTCATGCCCATTCTGAACGAAGACATGATCAAAACGCAGACCAAAAATAAGGAAAAATGCAACTATTATATTCATGCCCATTCTGAACAGAAACATGATCAAAACGCAGCTCATTAAACTATTTAAAACGCAGATAGAAAAAACACCCAATATTTACCATGAGAGCCATTTAAAATGCCCCAAATAAATCAGTAAAATGCAGCTCATTAAACCATTCAAAACGTAGATAAAAAAAATGCCCAATATTTACCATGAGTGCCAATTAAAACGCCCCAAATAAATTAGTAAAACGCAGCTCATTAAACCATTTAAAATGCAGACCAAAAATGCCCAAAAACGCATTGCCAGAAGATAAACGAATTTCTAGGAGATAAATTGAGTTGCTAGGTTAAATCGATTTGCCATAAGATAAAACAAATTGCCAGAGGTAAAATGAATTGCCAGGTTGAATGTTTTGCCAAAAGGTCAAACAATTTGCCAGTGGTGAAATGAGTTGCCAGGTTAAAACGTTTTGCCAGAAGATCACACAAATTGCCAGAGGTGAAATAAATTGCTAGGTTGAACGTTTTGCCGGAACAACAAATATTAAAATTTACACATTTCCCCACCATCATTTAAATTTGCACCGTCCAGAATTACAGCAAAATGATTCTATACAGTCTAAAATTTCAGCAAAAATGATTCTATACAGTCCAGAGCGGTGAATGAAAAGGATATACAACAACACTATTACAACGAAGAATTACATCCAAGCATTCTAATACCCAATAACGCGCGTACCTTTTTCCCTTTCGACCGCCTTGATTGAAGTCCGTGCCTCGATTGATGTCCCGCGCTCCTTGCCACTCCTGCTTGCTGACCGCAGAAAGCTCACCGGTACCTCCCAGCCAATCGCTAGGGGTACTCTGCTTCCCCCTTAGCCCCCCGAGCCGCAAAGGGGCCGCACAAGATCCAGAGATAATACTAGCTTCTCAGCTCACCTCTAAGGCTGAGCTACCACTCCAACACAGCTGAGAAATTCCCAACTCCTCACAAGCAAACAGTCAAGCCAAAATCTGGCAGCGTAACGTTACGCTAACCGTTCATTTCTTCTTCCTTCTTTTATAGAAATTTGAGACCCACCTACTTTCCTAAATCATTATTAATTTAATTTTTTTATGACAAACCTCTAAAAATTCTCTGTCGTCCAAGTGTCACTCATCCCCACGGTTCTCCAAAAATTTATTTCTTTTTAATAATTAAAAGACTCAATTCCCTCACCCCCCCTAAATTCGCTCCTTAAATTACTCCTAGGATTCCTAGATCCCCTCTCATGCTTTTAATAACCTTCCTAAAATGAAGTAGCTGATTTTTAGTAACTCCTTAATTGTTGATTCCTTTTTTCTTTTTACCCTATGTCCCCTACTTTCCTTTTTTAAGTTTCCTTTATTGCAAGTTTCCTTATTTCTATTAATTGTTCCTTTCCTTTATTTATTTATTATTATTTTTTTTATTTCATTATTATTTTTTTTTTCTAAAACCCAAAAAGATAAATGCACCTATTAAACCTTTCATTGTATTTCTAAAATCCTAGCTTTTATACTCCCACACTTTAATAATTTTAATTCTTCTTTATAATTTAAAAGCCATGGGTTTCACTTAATTTATCTCCCTCATTACTTTACCCCCTTTAATTTTAAGAAGACTTTAACTAACACTTAGGAGGTTTTAGTTTACGTTCTTAAGTTTATTTTTTTTTGGAGGGTCTTCTCTTAAGGCTAATCAAAATTTTATCTTAGAGGTGTTTTAAATTTAGGTTAAGATTTGAGCTGGGTGACAATTAATTAGGGGAGTCGTTTTAAGAGTGTTATCAGGCATTAAGGTCTTAGGGTCATCTAGGTTGTCTCATCATCATCATCAATGCGACGTGCCCTTCAGGACGCACTACGTGCTCCAAGGGTGCCACTCGCCTCGTTTGCCTCTATTGCGTGACGTGCCCTTCAGGATGCACCACGTGCTCCCAGGGTGCCACTCGCCAAATTGTGTTTCTTTTGCGCGACGTGCCCTTCAGGATGCACCACATGCTCCAAGGGTGCCACTCGCTGACTTGACTATTTGGTAGACATCTATAACCCTTGGAGTCAACACTCCGCTAGGTGAACTTGTGGGAGACTAAGGGTTCTAAGGAATAAGGCCCCTGCCTTATTGTGTGCCCTTTAGAATCATCGTGAGCAATTGTCGCAGTCTTCCCTCACGGCATCGTGGATCCTCTCGAACTAGGTAATCGTTAACCTACAGTTCGAGCCATGGCAGGAGTGCTAGTAGGTTGTGGTAGGGCTGTTTTCCACACCTCTCCCTCAACCTCTCTATAAATCATGTGTGGCCCCTTTACTCCATATGTGAGTCTGGTCGGCAAGCTATCATCAGCCTGCATCATCAACCATCATGTCAGAACATGTCAACAACATATCATCAAATCAATAAATATCATGGTAATAAATCAACTCAAATATCACACTCCCTGACTCAATCCAGAGTCCAAGGGTTCCGTCGATGCCTCTACATCCTCCAGGTCAAAAACCCTGCACACTCAATAAGAATGAGTCAATAGCACCTGTCTACATCAAGTAGTAAAACATCATGTCGTCTATCAGAGTGCATCAAAATCAAGTATAAATGTATTCATATCAGAAAAGTCCAGATCACTTGCGAGCAAGTGTCCTCAAAGAATAAGTTTTGTAAGTGCGCCACAGCGGGATGTTACAAACTGATCCACAGTGCCTGTGCAAACTGACTAACAAACTCCCCCTTTGGCATTTTAAAGTTTGACATTAATGACAAAACCAAGCCTTGTGCAAACTGTGCAAACTTCCCTATTGTGTAAACTACCCTATGCAAACTGTGCAAACTACACTACTATGTAAACTTCCCTGTGCAAACTGCAAGCCCTACCAACAAATTCCCCCTTTGGCATTGATGGAAAACTTTAAATCTCTTCTCCCCCTTTTGACATCTATGTCAAAGGAATAAACCATACTCCCCCTGAGAAAAGAAAATCACTTGCAAAGATGTATCATTTCAGTAGCAACTCCCCCTATCAATAATAGTCAATAAACCTGTGCAGCCTAATTTTTATAATGAAGCCTATACAATATTTGAGAATGAAATGAAATTACAGAGGGTAAGCCCCCAACTGATCCCTGAGACTTTCAAATTGCATTTTAGATAAAGGTTTAGTAAATACATCTGCTATCTGATCCTTTGTGCCAACATATTCCACTTTAATAACTTTAGACATAACCTGCTCTTTTAGAAAATGAAATTTAATGGGAAAGTGCTTTGTTTTGGAATGCATAACAGGATTTTTAGAAATACTAATTGCACTGGTATTATCACAGAAGATAGGTATAGGTTCATTATAATGAATATGTATATCTTCCAGCATCTGTTTCATCCATAGAACCTGACTGCAACAAGTTGCAGTTGCAATGTATTATGCTTCAGCAATAGACAGAGACATTGTTGATTGTTTTTTACTTGACCAACTTACAAGACATCCTCCAAGAAAAAATGTTTCTCCACTAGTACTCTTCTTGTCATCAACACAACCTACCCAATCAGCATCAGTGAAAGCATATAAATCAAGCTGATTACCTGTAGGATACCATAAACCATACTCTGTTGTCCCCTTAAGATATCTGAAAATTCTTTTGACTGCAAGGAGATGAGAAGTTTATGGTGAAGCCTGAAACCTGCCAACTTGAAAAACTGCATGCATAATATCAGGTCTTTTAGTTGTAGCATAAAGAAGACTACCAATCATAGATCTGTATATTTTCTGATCAACATCTTTAGTATCATCAAACTTACTTAATTTACAACCAGTAACCATGGAAGTGCCAACTAGTTTAGAATCTTCCATCTGAAATTTCTTAAGTATTTCATTGATATACTTGGTTTGAGAAATGGAAATACCTTTATCAGATTGAGTAATTTGCAATCCTAAGAAAAACTTCATTTATCCTAGAATGGACATCTCAAACTCTTTCTGCTTACTTTCAGCAAACTATTTACTGAGCCTATTATCATCACTACCAAAAATGATATCATCTACATATATATCAACAATGATCAGGCTATCATTTTCTTCTTTAATATATACATTACTATTAGTGTTACCTTTCCTAAATCCTTGATGCCTCAAGTAATTGTCAAGTCTAGAATACCAAGCCTTTAGTGCTTGCTTCAGGCCATACAATTCCTTTTTCAACCTGTAAACATACTATTATATTTCTTGTACCTGAAAACCATATGGTTGTTCCATATATACTTCTTCCTCTAAATCACCATTCAAAAATGCAGACTTTACATCCATTTGGTAAACTTTAATGTGTTTAGAATTGGCATAAGCTAGAATCAGTCTAATGGATTCCATTCTTGCAATAGGAGCAAAAGTTTCTCCAAAATCTATTCCTTCTACCTGTGCATACCCTTTACAAACCAATCTAGCCTTGTTTCTAGTTATTTTACCTGCTTCATCCATCTTATTTCTGAAAACCCATTTAGCTCCTATGACATTCTTATTCAAAGGTCTAGGAACCAATTCCCATGCTCTATTCTTTTCTATTTGACTAAGTTCTTCATTCATTTCTTTCATCCAGTACTCATCTTTAATTGCTTCTTCAATATTTTTAGGTTCAATCAGAGAAAGTAAAGATACTTGTTCATGAGTTGAGGTGGATTCTTGTCTTCTGCTTCTTGTTCCAACAACTGCATTTATGTCACCAATTATTTGTTCTTCAAGGTGATACTTTTGTATTCTCTTTCTTGGAGTTTTTGATGGAGTCATGCTTTTGAATGGAGTTGTGCCCTGTGTCAAAGTAGGAATTAATTGTTCACTGTCAGCAGCCTCAGTTTCTTTTGTTTCACTTACCTCATCATTCATTTTATGCTTGTCATCTATCTCATATATTTGATGATTCTTTTGTTTAGATTTAAACTTCAAAAATGAGGACTCATCAAATTTCACATCTATGGCTTCAACTATTTTGTTCAATCTGAAGTTGTAACAATTATAATCTTTCCTTGAACATGAATACACAACTAAAATACCTTCATCTGTTCTAGATTCCAACTTACCCAAATGCTTGTCAACTCTTTTGATATAACATTTATTGCCAAAAATTCTGAAATGTT
>JASDQU011025301.1:11931-23326 GCA_032191745.1 Picea mariana | reverse complement strand
TGTTGTTATCATTATCATGTTGTTACTGTTTATTTTTAGTTTATTCCAAGTATAAGAAAATCATGAAAGAAATTCTAAACGAAATTTTAGTCATTTAAGTAGGAGATTTTAGAAAACTTTTAATTAGTTTGAGTCCTGAAAATAACCAGGCTCTACATATGGTATTAGAGCCAGGTTTCAAAACTGAAACCCGAGCTTGACCACCCGCATCATTGAGATTTTGTCTTTGTGCCAACATGGTCTGCAACCTCTTCATCTGCAATCTGAATTGGGTTGTTACAGTTAGAAATTTTGGAAAGGGGTTGTTTTTGGTTATATGATATATGATATTTGGACTCAGAAATCCCAACTTAGGTCCAAGATCAATGGTTTGAATTCATTGAAACTCCAAATTAATATTTGGGGAGAAAGTAATCAACCAGTTAAAAAAAAAATTGACAACAGAAGAAGAAAGAGAGACTCATTTTTTTTCAAAAGAAAATGTATAGAATTTACTGATATGACTTTTTTGTAAATTTGAGTTCGGTTGGAGCATTCACTATAAGGATACTCATAGGTAAGCATTTCCAACAAGCACATCCCAAAAGCATAGATGTCCACTAATTCATTGTAATTCTTTTCGTAGAGTTCAGGAGCCATGAATTCTGGTGTGCCTATAACATTGTGAGTTGCAAGACTTTGATGAAGAATTACATCCAAACCAAGATCCCCAATCTTTACTTCTCCCAGATTTCCATTGACAAATATGTTATCACATTTGAGGTCTCGGTGAATAATGGGTGGGTCATGGTTGTGCTGGTAAAGCAACCCAACAATATTTTTTTGAACATCTTAGTGATGAAAATGATGTTTTGTTTCTCTGTATTAATCCATATTTTATGACCAGAATGAAATGACTACAGATTATTAATAGGTGTTTAACACAAAATAATAGAGATATAGTAAAAATTGTTTTCTATTCAATAACGAAATAAGTCGAAATTGTAAAATGCAGCGGAAACAAGCTTGCTGGAATGGTGGGGGCTTATCTCTGAGAAGACATGTGGCGATTGTGCTCATTCACAAGAACATGATTACAATGAGGCTTTGAAGGAATTTTTACAATAAAAAGAAATTCCAAAGACCCTAAACATCCAAAAACCTAATCGTAGGAGATGAAGGACCAAACATCATGTGGGTCTTGTTTGGGTAAGTTAGTACATCAATTTCCCGGGGTCGTAACTTTTGCATACAATATTTGTTTTTGGCGTATGATAGCTCATTGGAAAGGTATCGTCGAGGAGATTCATTTCGAGGAAAACATCAAAGAAAATTCCATATTTCTCCCCATTTTCCCAAAAAGCATCATTTAGAGCCTCAAAAATGACTCCGGAAGTAAAAAACTATTAAAAATAGTAAATTACCAAAATTGCCAGAAAATTGTTTTGAGCCAGTTGGAAAAGGTGGGTGGGCATTGATATCCACCAGGATTAGTCGTTCGTCCTTAAGAAGCAATGGTATCCATTGTGTTGATTTCCCCCATCAGATGAGGAAAGTTCTGCTGAATTTGACCTCGGGTGAGCCACTTGCCTTGGTGTAGGAGTTGTCCTGCTTTGATGACTTGATAATGGTGGATCCTTTGTTGTCGAGTTCCCTTGATCTATATGTCCAAAATATGATCACTGGATGCTTGTTGTATGCAATCAGGGTTGAGCTATGTTGGTGTCAGTTATTTTCCTACTTCTGAGGTGTCCAATAATGGTGGGAAATAAGGGCGAAGGAGATCCATGTTGAACAATGGGTGAAGGCCAAAAAAAGGAGGAATGTTGAGCTCAGAAGAATTATCCCCCATAGCCTTGCTGATGGTGTATGGCCCTTAAAGGAATGGGCGAGGCTTATAATGGGGTCTTGTAAGGCGTTTTTTCTACAAGTGCAGCCAAACTTTGTCACCCACCTGAAACTTATGTGGCATCTGATGTTGATCATGGTGTTGTTTGTACTTGTCATTGGACTTCTGTAGGATATCTTGAACCTGTTGGAGGATTTACTAGATCCTTTCAATGAACTAGGTGGCTTTGTCAGCTTTAGTTGGAGTAGGATATGAGTCGGTTGAGGTGATCGCAAGGGGAAGTGCAACATCTATGGGACCCAATGGTTGGAATCCCAACCCCACCTGAAAGGGGTTGTGGTTGGTTGAGCTATGCATGGCTCAGTTGTAGCTATGTTGGACACAAGGAAGGCTCTCATCCCACGTGTCAGGGTGCTTTAAATTATACATGCGAAGGATATGAAAAATAATTCGATTTACGACCTCAGTTTGGCCATCTATCTGGGGATGGAAGTTCATGGATTTGGTGAGCTTGGTGTCTAGCAGTGACTAGAGGCTTGACCAGATTGTGATGAGAAATTAACTGTCCTGAACTAAGACAATGGTTTGTGGGATTCTCAAATGTACCCAAACTCATTCAAAGAAGAGCTTGGCATTGGCCTCTGTTGTGATTCTCTTCTTGCAAACAACCAGAATCGCCATCTTAGAAAAGCGATCAACAACCAAAAAAACACAGTCATTTCCCCGCTTGGTGGATGGGAGGCCCGACATGTAGTCCATTGAGATGGATTTCCATGGCCTGTTAGGAGTAGGAAGAGGGGTGTACATGCAATGTTTCTTAGTGGTCGGTTTGGAAATAGCGCAGGCAGTGTAGGACCTACTATACTTGTTGACCTCCTATCGAAGTTTCAACCAGTAGAAATGTTTTTGTAGCATCACCACTATCTTTTCGACACCGAAGTGTCCTGCCACCTAATTGTAGTGGGATTCCCAGATCATATTCACTCGCTCGCTTGATGGAACAAAAATATGGCCCAGACGACACAACAACCCATCCTAAAGATGAAAATTATCAACAACTACGTTTGCACCCAAAATTTGGTAGGTGATTGCTATGTCCAGGTTTGTCTCATATAGTTGGGGCCATCAATATGTCTCATGGCTACAAGAGTATAGCACCATGGTGAGTTCCATCACTAGCGGTGTGCTGAGGCAATCAACGATGTGATTGGTGCTTCCTGCTTTATACTTGATGTTGAGGTGGAATTACTATAAGTATGTGGACCACTTTTGATGGTGGTCATTCTGCAATTTTCCTTGTGTCTGCATGAACTGCAGTGGCTTATGATCGGTGTGGATGATTATCTCCTTCCCAAGAATTTAATGTCTCCACTAGCGGTAGGCTTGCACAATGGAGTACATTTATTTGTCATAAGTAGGGTACTTACGAACAACATCTGATAGTGTCTCACTATGATAGGCCATGGGGTGGCCATGCTGAGTGAGAAGGATGCCCACAACATAGTCTCAAGCATTTCATTCGATCTCAAAGGGTTGCTTCTGCAGGTCTGGTAGTGAAAGTATTGGGGTTGAGCACAAGCACTACTTCAAATCATCAAACGCTTGTTGTTGGAACAAGACCCATGTAAATTTCACCTTAACACCACCCCTAGTTATTTGGCTGAGGGCCCATGCAATATGGGAGAATCCCAACACGAACCTGTGGTATAAATTGGCAAGGCTCAAGAAGCTCTGAAGCTCAGTGAGTGTGGTTGGGGCTGGCTAGTCAAGGATGACTTGGATGTTGGCTTGATCCACATGTACTCCATGTTGATCAATGATGTAACACAGGTAATGGACCTCGTCCATGCCGAAGGAGAATTTTTCCAAGTTTCTGTATAGCTTGTGTTGTCGCAGGGTGTGCAGAACTTGCTAAATATGTTGCAAGTGTTTGGCCCAAGTCTTGTTGTAAATGAGAATGTCATCTAGATACACCACTACAAAATTATTGGTGAATGTTCGCGGGATATCATCCATCATCCTCATGAAAGTGGTTGGAGCATTTGTCAAACCAAAGGGCATGACCAACCATTCAAAAAGGCCTTCCTTTGAATTGAAGGCGAGCTTCCATACATCTGTATGTTCTATCGAGACCTACTGGTAGCCAGAATTTAGATCAATCTTACTGAAGTATTTGCCCCCGTGAGTTGATCAAGGAGGTCATCGATTTGGGGAATCAGGTACTGGTTTCTGACTGTGATTTTATTCAAAGCCCGGTTATCAATGGAGAGTCACTAGGTTCCATTTGTCTTCTATATCAGCATGATTGGGCTCCCACAAAGTGATGATATGCGACGGATGTGCCCCTTGTGGAGCAGTTCTTGGATCTGTCGCTTGATCACCTCATTCTCTAACAGAGAGCGGCGATAGACTGTCCCATTGGGTAGTGGTGTGTTGGGGGTCAGATTGATGGGATGCTTGACCTGACAGTGCAGAGATACCCTGGTAGGTGAGGATAATATATTGGATTATTCTTCCACAACCTTATTTACTTACTTCTGCTGTGTGGAGAGGTCAGCCGCAGAGACCTTATATGTGGCTGTGATCTTTCACTTATTCTTAGAGCGAATCATGAATAAGACAAACTTCCCCATCTAAGAGATGACCTTCTTGCATTTCTTAACAAAGATCAAGGAAATAGCACTAGGTGGGACTTCTTCAGGTATTCTGTACAATTTCATGTTCAAAGTAATAATAACACTACAAGGCCTAGACTCATATACATATTGATGTTTTCATAATTAAGGTTTCCCCAAAAGAACATCACACACATCAAGAGGAACAACATCACACAATACCTCTCATTTGAAGGGCTTGATGTCGTACGACAGTCGACACTGTTGGCTGATGCGAAGATCGCTTCCTTGGCGGAGCCATCCAATGGTGTAAGTTTGTGGGTGTGGCATTTTTGGTAGGGCCAACCACTTGACTACCTCTACTGAGATGAGGTTCTTCTAGCTGCCTCTATCAATGATGAAGTGAAATGAGTTTCCTTTTACCCACATCTATGAATGGAAGAGGTGCTCTCCTTCTTGTGGCTCGTCTAGTTCACCAGGCTGGATCTTGGTGGTAGAAACGGTGGCACTGGGTTCCACGTCAATGATCCATATTCCTCTTTCGGGTTCTGGATCAAAGTTAGAACCTTCATCTAATTCGGAGGATTTCACTTCGGCCACCAGCGACTACTTTGAGTGGCAGTCAGTAGTGTTATGCCAAGGGCTCTTATGGAAGTCGCACCACTTCTCGGTATATTTCTTTTTCTTTCTAGTGTCCTTCTTTGTTTTTGGCTCGGATTGGTTGTCCTCATACTATCCATATTTTCTCTGTCCTTTTTTTTGTGGGTTGGGGCTGCCCTTTACTATCTTTTTTTGTGAGGGGTTCCGAGGCCCAAATTACCACGTCTTTTGTTTGAGCTTCTGCTCAATTTTGATGGCATATCAGTAGGTCGTTCCCAAGGATGAAATGTCCATAAATTACATTTTGGTCTTGATGTATATATGCAGAGAACCACGATACTTGAGAACTAGATGTCACTCTAAAACTTTGATACCCATCTTGGTGTGCAAGGTATGGAAGATATTTGTGAAATATGGCACTGCTTGGTCTCGTTCTTGCTGCAGTGTGGTCCATTTGGTATACAAGTCGTCATAACTTCTGACAGGGTAGTATTGTTCCTTAGTAGCATCCCTGAAGGATTCCCAGGTGGTCGTGACTGTAAATAATGAGGTTTCCTATGCTTCCTTTTGTTCACAAAAAATTTTCCACCAATCTTTGACATGGGGAACAACATTTAGGAGAGCAAAAGTAATCGTTTCTCTATTCGAAAAGTTATGAATAAAAAAATACCCTTCTAGTAGATTCAACCACTTGTTTATAGCATATGCATCTATCTAACCTTCAAATATACAAATATCGAAGTTTATTTGTACCTTGAAGGGGGTGACACCTCCGCTCAAATAAGATGTGTCGCCTGTTGGTAGCCGCCGAAAGATTTACGTGAAACTATCCATCATCTCATTCCTTTGTTGTGTGAGGGAATCCTCAATAAATAGTTTGAAAGGATCTCATGTCCCATCATCTTTTTTTTCTCCTGCCATGAGAGGTCGCTTGGGAGTGCGAGAGCTTTTTTCCTCAAGAGAAACAAGCTCGAGACCGAACTCTTTGTCCTCCAACCTCGTTGGGGACATGCATTAAGACAAGAAGGAGCAGACCACTCTGATACCACTGATCCAGATTTACGCTATAAAATAATTTTACGCTATAAAATAATTTTACGCACTAGTCCATATTAATGAGTTTTTTATTATTTTATTATTAAAAGGTGGGTGAAGTCATTAATGGGGGGTAAGGTTGTTGGGGAATTAATGGGGGGATAAGGATGTTGGGGAATTAATGGGGAATATTTGATAGAGGAGAATAAGGAAGAAGGGAGGACTTGGAAGAGGGATCTCATTTTCTATTTTAGGATTTCTGAATTTCTAAAAGATAGAGGAGGAAATTGGAAGAATTGTTTTGGGGAATTCTCACAAGGCATTGTTGTTGTTGGGAATTTTGGGCTCCGGGCCTAGAAAACCGCAAGGATTATTGGAGCTAAGGATTCAGAGAGGTTTTTCCTAGTTGGATGGGATCTTAATATTCAGTCTGAGAAAAAACAAGAACATGATTAGACAGAAAATAGACTAGATAAACCAACCTGCAGGTGGAGGTATGTATTATGTTGTTGTTATCATTATTCTGTTGTTTTTGCTGATATTTTTATGTTGTTATCGTTATCATGTTGTTACTGTTTATTTTTGGTTTATTCCAAGTATAAGAAAATCATGAAAGAAATTCTAAACGAAATTTTAGTCATTTAAGTAGGAGATTTAGAAAACTTTTAATTAGTTTGAGTCCTGAAAATAACCAGGCTCTACATATGGTATCAGAGCCAGGTTTCAAAACTGAAACCTGAGCTTGACCACCCACATCATTGAGATTTTGTCTTTGTGCCAACATGGTCTGCAACCTCTTCATCTGCAATCTGAATTGGGTTGTTACAGTTAGAAATTTTGGAAAAGGGTTGTTTTTGGTTATATGATATATGATATTTGGACTGGGAAATCCCAACTTAGGTCCAAGATCAATGGTTTGAATTCATTGAAACTCCAACTTAATATTTGGGGAGGAAGTAATCAACCAGTTAAAAAAAAAATTGACAACAGAAGAAGAAAGAGAGACTCATTTTTTTTCAAAAGAAAATGTATAGAATTTACTGATATGACTTTTTTGTAAATTTGATTTCGGTTGGAGCATTCACTATAAGGATACTCATAGGTAAGCATTTCCAACAAGCACATCCAAAAAGCATAGGTGTCCACTAATTCATTGTAATTCTTTTCGTAGAGTTCAGGAGCCATGAATTCTGGTGTGCCTATAACATTGTGAGTTGCATGACTTTGATGAAGAATTACATCCAAACCAAGATCCCCAATCTTTACTTCTCCCAGATTTCCATTGACAAATATGTTATCACATTTGAGGTCTCGGTGAATCATGGGTGGGTCATGGTTGTGCAGGTAAAGCAACCCAACAATATTTTTTTGAACATCTCAGTGATGAAAATGATGTTTTGTTTTTCTGTATTAATCCATATTTTATGACCAGAATGAAATGACTACATACTATTAACAGGTGTTTAACACAAAATAATAGAGATAGAGTAAAAATGGTTTTCTATTCAATAATGAAATAAGTCGAAATTGTAAAATGCAGCGGAAACAAGCTTGTTGGAATGGTGGCGGCTTATCTCTGAGAAGACATGTGGCGATTGTGCTCATTCACAAGAACATGATTACAATGAGGGTTTGAAGGAATTTTTACAATAAACAGGAATTCCAAAGACCCTAGACATCCAAAACACTAATCGTAGGAGATGAAGGACCAAACTTCATGTGGGTCTTGTTTGGGTAAGTTAGTACATCAATTTTCCGAGGTCGTAACTTTTGCATACAATATTCGTTTTAGGTGTATGATAGCTCATTGGAAAGGTATCGTCGAGGAGATTCATTTTGAGGAAAAGATCAAAGAAACTTCCATATTTCTCCCCATTTTCCCAAAAAGCATCGTTTAGGGCCTCAAAATGACTCCGGAAGTGAAAAACTATTAAAAATAGTAAATTACCAAAATTGCCAGAAAATTGTTTTGAGCCAGTTGGAAAAGGTGAGTGGCCATTGATATCCACCAAGATCAATCCTTCATCCTTAAGAAGAAATGGTTTCCATTGAATTGAGTTCCCCCATTAGATGAGGAAATTTCTGCTGAATTTGACCACGGGTGAGCCACTTGCCTTGGTGTAGGAGTTGTCCTGCTTTGATGACTTGATAAAGGTGGATCCTTTGTTGTCGAGTTCCCTTGATCTATGTGTCCACAATATGATCACTGGATGCTTTTTGTATGCAATCAAGGTTGAGCTATGTTGGTGTCAGTTGTTTTCCTACTTCTCAGGTGTCCAATAATGGTGGGAAATAAGGGCGAAGGAGATCCATGTTGAACAATGGGTGCAGGCCAAAAAAAGGAGGAATGTTGAGCTCAGAAGAATTATCCCCCATGGCCTTGCTGATGGTGTATGGCCCATAAAGGAATGGGCGAAGCTTATAATGGGGTCTTGTAAGCCATTTTTTCTACCAGTGCAACCAAACTTTGTCACCCACCTGAAACTTATGTGGCATCTGATGTTGATCATGGTGTTGTTTGTATTTGTCATTGGACTTCTGTAGCATATCTTGAACCTGTTGGAGGATTTACTGGATCCTTTCAATGAACCGGGTGGCTTTGTCAGCTTTAGTTGGAGTAGGATATGAGTCGGTTAAGGTGACCGCAAGGGGAAGTGCAACATCTATGGGACCCAATGGTTGGAATCCCAACCCCACCTGAAAGGGGTTGTGGTCAGTTGAGTTATGCATGGCTCAGTTGTAGCTATGTTGGACACAAGGAAGGCTCTCATCCCATGTGTCAGGGTGCTTTGAATTATACATGCGAAGGATATGAAAAATCATTTGAATTACGACCTCAGTTTGGCCATCTATCTGGGGGTGGAATTTCGTGCATTTGGTGAGCTTGGTGTCTCGCAGTGATTAGAGGCTCGACCAGATTGTGATGAGAAATTGACTGTCCCGATCTACGACAATGGTTTGTGGTATTCTCAAATGTACCCAAACTCGTTCAAAGAAGAGCTTGGCAGTGGCCTCTGTTGTGATGCTCTTCTTGCAAACAACCAGAATCGCCATCTTAGAAAAGCGATCAACAACAAAAAAAACACAATCATTTCCCCGCTTAGTGGATGGGAGGCCCGACATGTAGTCCATTGAGATGGATTTCCATGGCCTGTCAGGAGTAAGAAGAGGGGTGTACAGGCAATGTTTCTTAGTGGTCGGTTTGGAAATAGCGCAGGCAGCGTAGGACCTAGTATACTTGTTGACCTCCTATCGAAATTTCAACCAATAGAAATTTTTTTGTAGCATCACCACTGTCTTTTCGACACCGAAGTGTCCTGCCACCTAATTGTAGTGGGATTCCCAGATCATATTCGCTCGCTCGCTTGATGGAACAAAAATATGGCCCAGACGACACAACAACCCATCCTAAAGATGGAAATTATCAACAACTGCATTTGCACCCAAAATTTGGTAGGTGATTGCTAAGTCCAGGTTTGTCCCATAGAGTTGGGGCCATCAAGAGGTCTCATGGCTACAAGAATATAGCACCATGGTGAGTTCCATGACTAGCGGTTTGCTGAGGCAATCAGCGACGTGATTGGTGCTTCCTGTTTTATACTTGATGTTGAGGTGGAATTACTATAAGTATGTGTACCACTTTTGATGGCGGTCATTCTGCAATTTTCCTTGTGTCTGCATGAACTGCAGTGGCTTATGATCGGTGTGGATGATTATCTCCTTCCCAAGAATGTAATGTCCCCACTAGCGGTAGGCTTGCACAATGGAGTACATTTCTTTGTCGTGAGTAGGGTACTTACGAGCAACATCTGATAGTGTCTCACTATGAAAGGCCATGGGGTGGCCATGCTGAGTGAGAAGGATGCCCACAACATCGTCTCAAGCATTTCTTTTGATCTCAAAGGGTTGCTTCTGCATGTCTGGTAGTGAAAGTATTGGGGTTGAGCACAAGCACTACTTCAAATCATCAAACGCTTGTTGTTGGAACTAGCCCCATGTAAATTTCACCTTAACACCACCCCTAGTTATTTGGCTGAGGGCCCATGCAATATGGGAGAATCCCAACACGAACCTGTGGTATAAATTGGCAAGGCTCAAGAAGCTCTGAAGCTCAGTGAGTGTGGTTAGGGCTGGCCAGTCAAGGATGACTTGGATGTTGGCTTGATTCACATGTACTCCATGTTGATCAATGATGTAACCCAGGTAATGGACCTTGTCCATGCCGAAGGAGAATTTTTCCAAGTTTCTGTATAGCTTGTGTTGTCGCAGGGTGTGCAGAACTTGCTAAATATGCTGCAAGTGTTTGGCCCAAGTCTTGTTGTAAATGAGAATGTCATCTAGATACACCACCACAAAAGTATTGGTGAATGTTCGCGAGATATCATCCATCATCCTCATAAAAGTGGTTGGAGCATTTGTCAAATCAAAGGGCATGACCAACCATTCAAAAAGGCCTTCCTTTGACTTGAAGGCGACCTTCCATACATCTGTATGTTCTATCGAGAGCTGCTAGTAGCCAGAATTTAGATCAATCTTACTGAAGTATTTGGCCCCCGTGAGTTGATCAAGGAGATCATCGATTTGGGGAATCAGGTACTGGTTTCTGACTATGATTTTATTCAGAGCCCGGTTATCAATGGAGAGTCACTAGGTTCCATTTGTCTTCTATATCAGCATGATTGGGCTCCCGCAAAGTGATGAGATGGGACGGATTTTCCCCTTGTGGAGAAGTTCTTGGATCTGTTGCTTGATCACCTCATTCTCTAACAGAGAGAGGCAATAGACTGTCCCATTGGGTAGTGGTGTGTTTTGGGTCAGATTGATGGGATGCTTGACCTGACAGTGCAGAGATACCCTGGTAGGTGAGGATAATATATTAGAGTATTCTTCCACAACCATATTTACTTACTTCTGCTATGTGGAGAGGTCGGCCGCAGAGACCCTATATGTGGCTGTGATCTTTCACTTATTCTTAGAGAGAATCATGAATAAGACAAACATCCCCATTTGAGAGATGACCTTCTTGCATTTCTTAACAAAGATCAAGGAAATAGCACTAGGTGGGACTTCTTCAGGTATTCTGTACAATTTCATGTTCAAAGTAATAATAACACTACAAGGCCTAGACTCATATACAGCTTGATGTTTTCATAATTAAGGTTGCCCCAAAATAACATCACACACATCAAGAGGAACAACATCACACAATACCTCTTATTTGAAGGGCTTGATGTCGTATGACAGTTGACACTGTTGGCTAATGCGAAGATCGCTTCCTTGGCCGAGCCATCCAATGGTGTAGGTTTGTGGGTGTGGC